>PRKT01000263.1:118178-189642 GCA_003671525.1 Saccostrea glomerata | reverse complement strand
AAGCATTGACTGTAAAAATTTACTTACTTAAAGGGAATAAAGTGACACTTAATTATTTAAAGGGTACACACCAGAAAGAAATGTAAATAAATAGATGAGAGTGACAATTATTAAGCAAAGATATTTAAATTTGGAAAAATAATACTTTAATTTGTATGTGTTCTTTGTGATGTATTAATGAGTGATAGCAATGTTTTCAATCTTAAACAAAGTATTTCATAATCATTTATTTTCACGATAAAATGTCGCGAATTTAAAGCTTTGAAAATTGTCGTCACGCGCAAAATCCCCCATGGGAATTTTCAAAAGTTGGCATGTATGCAAAGTACTACTTTACCTCTAAAATACACTTTAAGACAAAACAGTCTCATATTTTCATGAAATATTTGAGGTCCTCTTTACATGGGCTCATATCACAAATATATATGATTATAACATGAACGATGTTTAGTGTATAGTACAATGTATTAAGCATTTTAGTCTCAAAGCAGAACGATTCTCAGGATTTTACTCTGAGTACTTTATATTGCTCTTAATTCTAAATTGAATATGATTATAAATATATTTGAAGCTATAGTCATTTTGTATGCCTTGTTCACCCATCTTCTTTATTTTTTCTAGGGATATAGTTCAAACACTGATGACATTGGGTTGACACACATATTTCATTGCTAGTATTCCATTTGATTTTGTTAAATAAGTTATATAAGAAAATCTATTTTTAGCACTCAAAAAATGCAAGAAACATTAGTCTTGCCAGACTTTACCTATCAGCTTCTATTTCTGTGAAAGAAAGAGGAGACACAAAGAAAGAAACTGAATGCGCTGAGAACATACAGAGAAGCTAGTTCCTGAAATAGAAAGTGATCTAGACTTTCAGGAGAAAAAAAACTTTTTTAAAAAATTGAAAGATAAAAATATCTGTAAAATATTTATTATTGAAATTGTGTACTACTCATTTGACTTAACATGCACTAATCCTTTGATGCTAAGTATAAAATAATATTTAAAGAACATTACACATACTCTATAGTTCTTCATAATGTATACACTTATCTATCTTGAGTGATATTACATATTCCAGATACCGAAATTGTATTTTTAAAAAATTTTTTTTTGCTAAACATTATTCAACATTGAAAATATGTGCACCACTACTATACTGTAGGCACCACCACTGTCGTATGCTGTAGGCCTTGCCGTATACTAAATGCGCTGAACTTCTTTAATAAACATATGTGCATTTGCGTTAATAAATTAACCTTTGAGTCTTGTAATCAAGCTTAAAGAAGAAATGATTTATGTTTTAAAACTATTTATATTACATAAATATGGAGGACTTAGAACTTTTGTCCTTGTATCCCTTTACAAAGACGGGGGCCTGAAACCACACATGCGCCGACAGTACGTCCTCTGTGATGTTTGTAAGGGTCTGAGCTGTAAACACTGAGGGAATATCCTTCACGATGGTCTCAACATTGTTACTATTATTGCATGCCACATCGATAGAAGAGTTCGATTGGTTTTTCTCTTGGACGACAGTGACGTCATTAGAGGTTAAAACGGACGAGCCTGAAGCGGTTAGCGAAGTGGCGCTTGCAGATTGCGAGAAGTCAAACGGTTCAAGTAGACTTCTGGTAGAATCCTGTAAAGATTCCTCATCCCCGGACAACGAGAGTCGAGTCGCGAAATTCACCATTGAGATGTCGTTAGCAGAAGATTCCAGTGGTTCGATTCCCGATATTTCTGCTGCTGTTTCATTACCACAGTCAATGCTGTGATTGACAGGATGGGGGATGTCGCAATTCAAGTTAAACACATGGCGTCTACCCCGAACCGGAACTTTGAAATGAGGTTTGGGAAGAAACCACGTGATCCCGCTATTTTTAGGCGCGTTTACCATCACAGTCATATTTGTAGGAGATATGTTCTTGACATCTCCCAATACGTCCTGCGTTATGATTTGCCTGAAGAGAGACTTAATCGAATTCCTTACACTAACACTGTCGTGTTCCGGGTGCAGTACAGGCATAGTCAGTAAATACGACTCCTTTGGGCTAACCGGAGTGGTTCCGAACAGTATCAAAACGCTTCTGATTTCGGAACAAATTTCGAACGCCTGTGAGATCTCGTCAAATATTTGGTCGAGATTACCGACGGCCTTAATGGCGTTTTGGAGTTCCCTTCTGTTAGTTCGTTTGTCCAAGCGTGCCTTAACTTCTGTCTGTTGTTGCTACAAAGAAAAAACCCATTATTATCATTTAACCTCTGATGCAGCATTGTTTCAAGCCTTATTTCTATAAGATTACATTACAAGACAAACAAAAGTACTGAATATTCATAATTGATAACAATTGGTGTTTGAACAATTCTTATCTATTTAAGTGTATTCTTCTTCCATCACTTATAGAATCGTGACAAGCCCCCGGAACACAAGATACATTGACGTGTAATAGGATGATCGGCGGGGCGCAGGGATTACCCTAAACACGAGTACTGACAGTGCCATTGTTTGATATTAATTGTTTTATGTTTAACATACTGTTTACACAGCAAGCTGTCCTTACTTTTCACCGCTCAATTTCGCCGTTGCGTCTTTGCTTTCCAAAACATCATATAAAGCCACTTCTTTTTCAAATCTAAACCAATCATTTATTATAACCAAGCTTTGTTTTTTTAGAGTTTAATGGGGAACGGGGGGGGGGTGAAGTTTAAAAAAATCACTACGTGAAAAGAAACGTATTGTACAATATTCTATCACAGGAACGATTCATAAACTTTGTTTGAATATTGTACTGTTCACCGGACAACTTTCAGTACATCGACTTGAAGTTGTATTTGATATCGAGTTGGTATTACGTAACTTAATACTTCATTAAATATAGATGTCATATCTTTCACATTTTTTTTGGTATCAAAGAACAGTTATAGAGGCATGAATATATTTTTTAAATTTAGGAATTTAAACTCATAAAACACTAATAATTCACGAAGTTAGCTTTATCTCGTTGCATGCATGATGTAATATTTGAACTTATTTTCACGATTACATTGCTTTACCATGTTTACGATGTCAATAAAATGAATAATGTAAGAGATATTCATTTAAAATGCCCATCAATGACTTTATTGCCAAAATAATCATGGAAATCGTGAGTATAACATGACTTAGTTGGAATAAATATATATTTATACCCTCTGATGTGAATATACATGTACACGTGTACAGAATACACAGACAAGCATGGGGAAGTTGACACTGGATTCGTACAACATAAAATTCATAATTTTTCAAAGAGGCACCCTTCCTTGTCATAACTATGTACATTGTATGTATTTAGTTTCTTTTATACCCAGCAGCAGAGAAGAAGATTTTTCAAAGAATTAATGCACTAATGGTATATAATCAAAAGAGCCCCATCTTATTGGCCTAACACCAGAACACCTGACCCATGGACCATGAAATTCACAAATTTTAAAATAGACATCTTTCATTGTCATAACTGTATGAAACTAGAACTGTCCAAACGGGACAAAATACCCCCCGCTGGGTTTTTCAGAGGAAAGATTTTCCATAATAAAGATATGCATCAAACATGATTCATACAATTTTTCTTTCAGTGACCTTGAACTTGCACAGATGATTTTGGGTCAAGATCATGACACACCCATAGGTCATGACTCATGAGGTATCTTTGTGTGAAATGAGAACCTACCAAGTTTATCCAGAAAAAAAGATATGGACCGGACACAAATTATGAAAGTTTTCTTCCAGTGACCATGAACTTCCCCAAATGACCTTGGATCAAGGTCAAGACACACCCCTGGGTCATGGACATTCTTTGTGTGAAATGAGAACCTACCAAGTTTATCCAGAAGAAAGATATGGACCAGACACAAATGAAATTTTTCTTCCAGTGACCTTGATCTTCCCTAAATGACCTTGGGTCAAGGTCATAACACACCCTAGGGTCATGGACATTCTTTGTGTGAAATGAGAACCTACCAAGTTTATCCAGAAGAAAGATATGGACTGGACACGAATTATAAAATTTTTCTGCCAGTGACCTTGAACTTCCCCAAATGACCTTGGGTCAAGGTCATAACACACCCTTGGGTCATGGGCAATCTTTGTGTTAAATGAGAACCTACCAAGTTTATCCAGGAGAAAGATATGGACCAGACACAAATAATGAAAGTTTTCTTCCAGTGACCTTGAACTTCCCCAAATGACCTTTGGTCGAAGTCATGACACACCCTTGGGTCATGGGTAATCTTTGTGTGAAATGAGAACCTACCAAGTTTATCCAGGAGAAAGATATGGACCGGACACGAATTATGAAATTTTTCTTCCAGTGACCTTGAACTTCCCCGAATGACCTTGGGTCAAGGACATGACACACCCTTGTATCATGGGCAATCTTTGTTTGATATGAGAACCTACGAAGTTTATCCATAAGAAAGATATGAACCGGACACGAATTATGAAATTTTTCTTCCAGTGACTTTGAACTTCCCCAAATGACCTTGGGTTTAGGTCATGACACCCCCTTGGGTCATGGGCAATCTTTGTGTGGAGTAGTAGATTCTTATCTTCCTCAGTAAGAAAGATATGGACCAGACATGTTTGCACAGACAGATGGACAGACGGACGGACGGACAGCTAGACAGACGGACAAGGTGATTCCTATATACCCCCCCCCAAACTATGTTTGCGGGGGGTATAATTAGTTTGTTTGATACCCAGCAGCAGAGAAGAATATTTCCTAAGAAATAATGCATTTTCACTATATAGTCTATATAACCCAGAACCCCTTACCCTGGGGGCATCAATGCTTATTACAATAATGCCAACAGTTTGACTGCTTGTATGTTGTCTATGTATGTCAATATGAGTTTGTAACAGCTTATAGATTGCAGACTTCACTATGACTGGTTCTTTTTTATTCTTTATGACATAACTCTATTTTTCTGCTGCTAAAACACACATCTTGTAAATCTGACTCTGCACTCACAAATTAAAATAGCATGTGCCTTATCTTAGACTGAAAGCTTAATTTGTTCTTTTTAATCAATTCAGTACCTTTTAATTAATGGTGTAATGCATAAAGATAATTAGATTTTCCAATGTAATAAATTTCTGTACTTGCAAAATTTGTTTCTTGGAAAAGGTTTCTCAGCCTTGCATAATATTAAGTTTCAACATGTTCAAAAATCAAAATACAATACTTTTTTTATCCATAATAAAGATCTAACAAGTTTGAAGAGAAGAATGAAGAAAGGAAAGACGCATGAAAATTCATGATTGTTTTTGGCATTTCTTGCAAGGTGTGGTTGTATAAACATGATATTTACTTCACAGTTGATTATTAATAACATTAAAATCAAATTGAATTCAAGCTTGCAAAACAATTAAGTAATGAATCCTACAAAACACATCATCATTAACCCCTCCCATGGTTTCTTACTTTGATCTGTTGACATTTGCATTGATTTGTAAGATCTTTCCTTATCAATTAATACTGAGGTTTGACATTAACTTTACAAAGAAAATGTAGATTTCTTCTAAATCATGGAAGAGAATAGTCTATATAACTTGCTTTTATTCTTATTTTGCCTACTTTTTTATACTTTATTATTGTAACTATATGCCACTTAATTGTTTTCATATTGATCTATATAACATTTCACTTTGAACTTTTTTCATTCTTTGTTTTGTCCTTATACATGTACTTCCATGTTGCTTTATTCTTGTAAATTTTTTTCTTCTCTCTTTATATAAATGTCAAATTCTTAAAAGACAGTTTTATACATGTTATATAGGCTTCAAAGAATCTTGATTCTTACAGAAATGCATAAAAGAAAAAAAATTCAATTTAATTTTGTGAAACTTAATTTTGAGCCATTTTTAATTACAGGTAAATAATAATTTATAGAGTTATCCTTCCTAGCTTAGGTTTGGATATCTGTAAAACTAAAAAGATCATATTCACAATATTTCAAAAATAGGCAAATATAAAGTCACTGGTTGATTGGACAATTGTCAAATGTGTCTGGTGATTGACTTTATGTCCACAATCAGGAAAATTTTATGTTGATCCATTTATGCCCTGTATAGAATAAACATTTTACAGATCTTTCTCTTTAATAACATTATGAACATAACATAATATCCTATTAAAGAGAAATCTTTGATTTTGGTAAAAACATGTTTTTAAAAAGCTTTGTACAGCTATCATCAGAATTTTTGGAGCTCAACAAAGATCTGATTGATTGATTTTGTGTTTTTAACATTCAATTTCTGCATATTTCACTCATATAGAGACACCATTTTATAACATTTTTTGAGCTTCAAATTTAGACCATCCCTCGGCACTCAGGACAAGGTAGGGATCTTATCATCATTTATACCAATGCCTGTAGAGACTTGGGGTAAGTTTTTCAGGTTTCATTCAAAGAACCCATACCTTTCACTTCAAAGTGCCAAGTCATAACAGTTGTAACCTATTTTTTATTTGATAGGTATTATAGGTCAGTGCGTCTACGACCATGCAAGGTTTGAACACACAACTATTCTCGACTTTATCTAAACCTTTGCAAATCACAGCCAGGGGCTTGTCAGGAAATAAATTTCTTCTTCATAATGTATTCAGGGACACTGGAAGTGAAGGAAAATAAAGAATAAACCATTAATAAAATTCCAATGAACTTTAGTATTGTACTATACATTGGTGGATAGCTGAAGAGGGTGCAGCTCCCTATGATTGTCAAAGAAAGCCAAAATAATAGTTTCGTCATGAAAATGTTAAAATCTACACAGTAGACCTCATCATCAGAACCCATAGGTTTTCTCTCTGTTACCTTGTATTCAACGTTGAATGTAACAAGAGCAACAACGCCAACAAGTTAGAAGACGATGAGTAGACCTCATTCAAATACCAGTCCCTAGACTAAGTCTCTACAATCCAGGAGCTTCCAGGGCCTTTGCCCCATGGTCCCCCTACCATGGCTTCGCCCTGGACCCACTGGAGCCTCAAGGTTGCCACCAGATCCCCTGCCTACCAACTTCAATTTCTGGATCCGCACCAGCTATATTCAGAAATCTATTACCAGTAACCAGCTGTATTCCTTTACTTCCAGTGCCTGTGAATACACTTAATCTGACTTAAAAAATACAACTGTATTTTTATAGTTGGGCGGCTCTTTAAAACAAGTCCTATAGACTGAATAGTCGACAGTCGTGGACTGACTAAGTCTGACTTTCATTTTTCATGATTCTTACCCCCTTCGCCGTGTCCGTGTTGATATTCTTTTTGAGTTGGTCTAACGCCAAGGGGAGCTGTTGTCTCTGGTACATTAAATACTTGATGATTTCTACAACTAATTTTGCTCTTACTGTTAAACCCAGTCCAGCATCAAACACGAAATCGTGTGTTATTAAATTATTTTTGAATCTCCCTCTGTTTGCCATGATTTTGAAAACAAAAAATAGCTTTCCAAACCCGAGCTTAAAACACACGATCCCGATAAAAATTAACCGAATCGCTAACACAGCTTTTAGACGTTTTAGATTAAACTGCAATACATGTCTTCAAAGAAAACTTTTAAAAATAAATAATTTAAAAAAATAAACAAATAAAAGTCCTCAAAGTTATGTGTAGCTGTCGGACTCCGGTCTCTGGACTTGCGGTCTGTCAACATATCAGTTTTTTTTTTTTCGGAGTGCTACAGTTCTTCAGTTAAATTATATCTAACAAGATATAATGTAAAATTTTGTTAATTTTTTAAAAAATGTTTTAGGCATGTTTCCTATAATAAAAAAAGTATTGGGACAAAAAATATAAAGTTTTTTTTTTATCAAAATCTATGAAACCATACCATTGTCACACCGGTAACCATGTATTTTTGATGATAAATGGCATAATTAAATAAACTTGCCCTTCTCAGATAATTCTTTCAAAATATATATTCCCTTCTTTCAGGAACTTATTAGTTGTGATATACATGTATAATATATATATTCAAAGGTCGGATTTAGAGGGGACTCAGGGGGCCATCCCACTTGTGTCCAAAATATACATGTACATTAAATTTTGATAAATCATTTGGGGGGTGGACGTGAGGCCTCTATCCCTACGCCAAACTACCACCCCCTTTTCAATATTCCTAGATCCGCTATTGATATTATAATTTTTATTCAAAATACATAAGATACAAATGCATGCATATTGAAAATTGTTAATATGAACATCAGGGACCAGACAAAATTTATCATAATGATCGATGGGACAAAAAAAATTCTCATTTCAAAAAGTACTCGTATTAAAAAAAATTATATGTCCCATATGCCTTTAGAATTATAAAAAAAGTTACTACCCCACGGTTACCTCGGGTACATCTTGATAAGAATGAGATTATTGCAACGAAACTAAGAATTTTATTTTCTTCTGATTACAGATATTTTAAACATCGATATTGTTTTCTGTTCATTTTCATAATCCTTTTTTTTTTTGAAAAAATATTTTTTCAATTTATTAATGTATATTTCTCTTGGGTAGAGTACTGTTAATTATTGGAAAAAGGTTTGTGTCCCATGGGTATTTAATGCTCAAAATGTTTAAGCCCCATGGTTTTCTTCCATGAAAAAAAATCATTGTCCCATGCCTATTTGTACCGGTCCCATCATTGTGATAAATTTTGCCTGGTCCGTCAATGCATCCGGAATGCTTATTAATATTTATTTGCAATCAGGGTCCCGATTTGTAGCATTTAGAAAATTAATAGGCGATTAAAATTTTAAAGTTTTTAAATGAAAATAAAGAAAAATATTGACCAGGCAATTCTTTTTCAGGGACATCATCTTTAAGTTAGTAGAAAAATCATATTTAAATATGATAAATTGTTCGTGGCCAAACAGCAAGGAGGAATCTTTTTCGTGCCATGCAGCACCTACACGCGACGCGGAACCTCGGTTTATAGGTCTCATCCGAAGGACTGGCCCCACGTCCCACAGTAGGATTCGAACCACGACGTAAGGATATACTTCTTACTCCACGATTCCAGAGCAAACGCTATACCACTGCGCTACCATCAATAAATGGATGGAGGGGGGGGGGACACTTAAAATCAAGCCTGAGAGACCTAGGTCTATATGGAAATATGCAATCTGAATGCACAAATTATTTATACAATGTTCTATAGAAGTATCTACATTTCATGATCTATTGAAATCTTAAAGTGGCTATAAATAAATAATATATCAGTTTGAATGAATTTCATCACAAATTAAATCTATCTTCATTAACCATGGATCAGTACCTTTTGTCGGTAAAAATTCTAAAGCCAAGGAAATGCTATATTCCACAGTCGTGTTTGAGTTGCGTACCATTTGAAAGTTTGTTTGAAATTAAACCAAAATTTTAAGTAAGGAAGGATAAGCATTTGAAAAAAAATCTTAATCAGCGCACACACTCGCTCTTCCCCCGCTCTCTCTCTCTCTCTCTCCATTGTCTCTCTCTCCACTGAGTATATTGTAATGTGATATTTGTTTAAGAAATACACAACGGAAATAAATACAAAATATTGTTTTATCAGTAGGGAAAAAATAATATCTTTATAATATCCGTTTACTATCTACTATATAGCCTGCTTCTAAAGATGGCAATTTTTTTTTTCAAAATCTAAAACTTTTTGAACATTATTCTGTCATTCAAGAGTGCTCGCGTTGTTTTTCCTGTTCTATTTATGACGTCAGAAATTACGTCGTTGACGAGTGCGAGGAAAATATACGAATCTCTTTTTGACAATCTTGGTGATTGAAATTGCACAGTATAAAGTGATTTTGTTTATCCCTGCATTTCAGTGACCAAGACGTTGGACTACAATCAGCTGTTAATCGCTTTTGAAATTTAAGGCTAAATCGGATTATAAAATGACATAAAACGCGTTAACCCTGAGGTGATTAAGTCGCTTATAGTAGAGATGGTGCTCTTTGTATTTTAAAACCTCTTTAAGTCTAATAACAGAGGAATTGTAACAATCTGACATGGATGTATCTATAAGGTATGTGATTTGAAACTTTTGGGAGACATCTGTTTACTGAATTTGTTGCGTTTTTTCCTAACTGAAGTATTAAAAACAACGGGTAGTTTTTAAATACAGTTGAGTATTTGTAACTTAATTTACCAAATACATTAAAATATTATTAACTACACTACCTGTATAAAAATACATAATATCTAGTAAAATGTACTTGAATATGCATTAATTTACAGTGTGTTTTTAGTTCAAATTAGTTTTTGTTTGTTACGTTTTTGTTTGTTCTTTTTTGCATTTTAAGAAAAACATTATTTTACTATCTGTCTGTCATATAGCTTCATAAGCCAATGAGTTGCCGAAACAATGCTCATTAATCCTATATGTATTGTGTAGAAGCCCTGGGGTTAGAAAAATGAAATAAGGAAAATTCATTTTAATTCCTTAATTTAACTTAATTCCAATTAAATTAGACGGATAATGTAAAATTAATCCAATTAAATGTTACGTTTCTCTCAATTAACAATGATATCGTGGCAAATAAAGAACCATTTCTGTTAAGATTTAGCTGGTTGCTAAACGTTCTTATTAAACCTTCATATTCTTGTTCCACAAAAACTGATCAAACAGACTTCGTTTTCTGCAACTTTTCATTTCGTTTTCAAATCAAATCGAATGTTTTTCAGACCAGAATGCCTATACGAAAACAACTAAAATCTAGTCAACCCCAAGCGTTTGGAAAGAATGCGTTATTACAGAAGCAATATGAGCGCCTTTACAACCGACTAGAAAAAGAACGGAAATCTACACAAAGGCGGATCCAGATCACCGAGGAGAAATGTGTTCACTCCATATACCACTTGCTGCAGGAGGCCGAATCATTTGAACAACAGAAAAAACGAAAAGAAGAGGAAGAAGAGGAAAAACGAATCCAGAAAGAGGGGAAAATACCTGTGTTTTACTACGAAATAGAGAATGAATACGTACCCCCGAAACCGGAAACTAAAGTGCCCCGGGGGCGGCCCATGACAGCGTCTGTTCAAACACGAAAAGGAAGTGCTTGTAAGGAATTAAGAAATCGACCGTCTTCTGCAAGTCCCGCTCTCTGTAGTGATAAAGCAGGGTCTGTGACTAACGTTGACGTTCAAAGGGTTTCAAGTGCTGATAGATCAAAAAGGAGGTACTCGAACGCGAGTTCATGTGGTTCAAATCAGAAGGAAAACGATTCTAGACCGTGTTCTGCAAATGTTGGGTCTCCCAGCGCGACTTCTGGAAGTAACTTAAAACTATGGCAGCTCAATCTCAGGAGGAACAGCGAAAGAAAACCATCTGCTTCAAGAAAAGAAAGTGAATCCAAATCGGTAGAGGATGCGCCGACTGCAAGTCCGGAACCAGAATCATTGAATGCTTTTGCTCGACCAAAGACAGCTGATAGATACCGACAACGGCGACCGGATGATGAATTATCGGAGTACTGGAATCGGCGAGTGGCCAGTATAATCAGGAAGTGGGATCTCCAGGACAATGACCAGTATTCAAAAGACCTAAAAGTTATTAAGGACATCGGTCGTCCTCCGTGCAGAAGATTCAATTCAAAGACGGGAGAGGCCGAAATGAGGACTAAAACTTTTATTCAGAAATATTCAGGCAAGTACCGGTCTTTGCTTAGACCTGAATCAGCCCCAATCATGGAAAACAGACAGAGACGAAATGAAAAGATAAGTAGACAAGAGCTAGCGAGTATTAATGCCGACACCGCCAAACAGAAAAAGAACACTAAGATGCTCCTTCTTAAGAGTAGAGAAATAAAGCTGTACGTGGAAAATCTGCCCGGGGTGGACAAAACACAAAATAATCCTCTTAATTTGTCTAATCCCTGACCTGTTATAATGTTTATTATATAAGCGCATTAATTTACCAGTGCTGGCCATTTTTAAATTATACTAGTACATCCAATGTAATGTTTTTATGGATATAATATACTAAACTATACGTCAGTTTTATTTCAAGAATTCATTCAGACTTTGCGTTCATGTCTTGTACATGTATATGAATAATTATATATATTTTTTCATATATTCTATGTAATAAGTTATAAACATTTAATATACTTATGTAATGCATGCAAACAATATTAAAATAAAGTAAGTTGTAAACTTTTCTTTTTAATTCCTTTTTGTCTAATTCATGTCAAGTTTCATTTGGAATATCCATTCAAGGGAGGGTATAATCTGGACACGACGCATGAATTGTGTTCTTTAATTGTCAAGGCAAACTTAAAGTACTCATATTGATATCAACAATACACAAATGATAAAGCAATGAATAAAATTCATCTTGGTGGTCGCCCCGTGGTCACGTGACTCATTTCTTCCCTGATGTTGGTGCTTCTGCGGACTAGTCTCCTGATGTTCGTTTCCTTCCGGCGTAAATCAGCTTGGATTGTATCGAGCTCGAATTGCCGGACTTTCACTTTTTCTCTCTCTCGCTGCTTTGAGAGAACCTGCTTGTCCAGGTCATAGTATGTTACACCAGGAATAAAGACCCACTTGTATTTAGAGACAGTGTTTTGGAGGAAACTGCGCGTGCGTGATGATGCCACACTCTGTGGCGGAAATAGACAAGATTGGGGGCGAGGTTCCATTTGCTTACTAGAATCAACTTCTCTGTCTGCTTTCGAGGCTGTAAACAGTCTATTAATCCGCTTAAGAAAATATTCCGCTTCTACTTCAGAAGCACTCTTATTCACATGCGTTTCTTCACTGTCTGTTTGTTTGTCTGTCTTTGACATTTTCATTCTTGTACTGCTTCTTTCTGTTTGCGGCTGATTTCGTGGGTTAGTTTCCTCGCTTTTATTTTTAGATGGATTTAGATTCGGAGCACTCCCATGCAGCCTTGGTATAACATGGCGCGGGGAGCCAGCGGGCGACTTTGGTTTGAATCCCTGTTTCTTTTTCTCGGATTCTTCATCCTTTTCTTCGAATAAGTTTACCTTACTCCTAGATACTCTAAAAGTTTTTCGTTCTTTTGAATTTTTACGTTTGTTTGAGTTTGACTGGGATGGCAAATCTTCCAGCACAAATGTTGCACTTCGTTTAAGACGAGACTTATTTGTGGCTTTATGGTGTGAGGATTTGTTTGTCGTATCCTTCTCAAATTCCACGCTCTTCCTTAAACTAACCGTAGGGAAACCAGATCTTCTGAGAGAATTTCTGTTGGACACTTCTTGGGTATTGTTTTTGTCCAATTTTTCGTTTTCTATGGTCTCCGCCTCTTTTAGGAGAGAGTAATTATTCAGTAGATTGTCAACAGTGTTGGCCTTGAACTTACTCTTGGCGAAGTCTAAGTCCTTTTTATAAGACCGACATCTTTGACGACAGATTCCTTGAGCCACCTGGTTTCGTTTCCTCGTTAGTTCCTCTGTCAGGCGACCGAATGGTCTCTCCCCGATTTCCTTAGCTTCAGGAATCCTGAAAACGTAATAGTGGGCGTGTTGATTTAGTTTAAACATGTTGTAAATTAAATTCAAAATCAATTTAACATTAATCTATTATTACAGTAATAACTTTCCATAAATGTAATCTTATTCTGTTTTAATATTTTATCAGAGAGGAGTTTCCATACTGTTTCTTGTCATTTTTTCATGGCGGATCATTGATTTCTTGGTTTGGTTGGTTGAAAGTTTAAATCATATGATTTCTATTAGTATTTTTTTTCAAACTGAGTCTGGAATTATCAGTTTGATCAAGACATCCAGTTTTTGAGATTTATTAATCTTGGACTTTATTTACCCAAAGAAGATCTCCTTGATAAATGTAGCTGTAGTTTAGTGTCTGATACCATATATTGTATTGTTTAGTCATTGCAACATAAAAGATTGAAACATCAAATCTTTTCTTGTTACTAAGTGAACCTGGTTTCAAATGGCGCCCAACGTGGGGCTTATAACGACATATATTGAACATCAAATGGCATTCAAACACACAGGCATCTGACGATACATATTTTTCTTATTTACTGATAAAAAAAAATAACTCATACCTAAATTTAATTGTGTACCATTTGGTATGAGCTTTATATTTCTCAAAAAGAAAAATAAGTAACGTCAAGTGCCTGTGTTCAAAGGGATATGTTTGGACTAGGAGCAAAAGACGGAGAGGGTAAGATTAAACCACTAGTACCTCTTAGAAGTAAATATCTTTTTTTTTTTTCGAAACACAGTCAGCCTTATACCGGTATGCAAAATTTTGTCGAAAATAATATGTTTAAATACAAAACTTGTAAACAATTGATTCTATCGATTAAAAATTGAAGTTTTAAAAAAAAATCACTTTCATGAAGTGCACAAAAACAGAATGAAATTAAAAGTGTTATACCTGCCGACAGGTGCGTTTACTGATTTTTCCGCCTTGTGCATACAATTAAAGCATATGCACCATTGTTCACTCCTGACAAGGTTTTCATTAATTCCATCTTCGGCAGTACAACAATTTGAAGATTCCATTGTGTCAACTCTGATGAAAGTCAATCTTATTCTCTAAATCTTCACCAGGCCATTTGTTCAAAAGCCCGGATCCTTCTGAAGGGGCGCTTCAAAATGAACTAATTTGAAGACTCAACCGCAAAATATTTAGGTTGATTAGAGGAATTAGTATCATATCTCTAACATTTCATTTTTCAATGCACAACTATTTCATTTCTATAGTAGCAATAAAATAACTTATGTTTCTTTTGACTGAGTTTGTTATTCGATACATCTGTACACTATGAAAAGAACGGAATAAGAAAGTTACAGCTGATAGGATCTCAATGGAATGGAATAAAAGAAATAGTTGAGTAACCATTCATTACGTAGACGTATTGTTTCTACATGACACACTTACAGATCAACAGGTGCAAGCGTAAACATTAATGATTTTGGATAAAACTTGATACATACTAGTATGCATTTGCAACAAAAATTTGAAAGTTAATTTCTGTAATATATCAATCCTATCAATTAAAGATTTTCATTCAAGATAATTCATTTATATTTATCTCATTTTAATTATGGAAATACGCTGAAAAGAGCCTTGAAACATATATCAAAAACAAATTATGATATTTCATTTTGGTTGGCAATGGTTGCAAAGGTTTTTATACCAAATCTGAAAACAAATATTTTGATTCCTTGGATACGTACCCTTAAAGGTAGATTCTAAAAACTTTTATGATTGATATTTATTAACGGCTAACCTGACTTTTAATTTTGACTATCATCCAATCTCTAACTGGAGGCAGGTAGCTGGCATATACAGAGTTTGATATTGATATAAAGTTTACAAAATCGGACATTTTCCCTTCTTAGTAACCATTACAACAGTGTTGTTTTCTTCATCAAATTCTTATACCAATATATATATATGATATTCAACTTTAGTTCTACCAGATAAGTATGTGTACAATTTAAGAATATTTACGGCGCAGATCTAAGATTCTGATTATATACGTCAGTAGAGTAATTAAACTACAGATATTGACTTGACTTGTAATTTTTTTTTATTTTGATCAATACAGAGTAAAATAGCAATAATAATATGATGAAGTAAAATGATTAAATGATATGTTCAAAAGAATTCACAAAAAGAACGACTCCTCTTTGACCATTCTTTCAATTTCTAAAAGCGTCTCTTTGGGTAAGTTGTCGTGCACTTCGGAGAGGTATTTACTAATCGTGAATCCTGAATTTTCCTTTTCTTCGTGTTCAGTTTCTTTTTTATCATCACTTCTGTCTGATTGTAATGGAAATTCTCCTTTTTCAAGTTTTTGTTTTCCAAGTGAAATTGCTGGTAAAGTTGAAAGATCAAAACTATTTCTTGCTGGCATTCTCGGTCGATCAGTCTCGGGATGTCTCTCTTGTGATTGGTCAACATCTCCTGCCATTGTTGGGACCTTGATCACGTGGTTATCACGGCTTTTCGAAATGACGGGAAGGGAGAGTTCTCTACTGATTTTAAGAGTTTTCCAACGTTTTGATGATAACTTAGAAGCACCAAAACGAGACTGTTTATTTCCGGTATCACTTTGATTGTCGGACACACTAACATAAGGAAGTGAAACGTTACCTGCATCTGCTTTCCTTCCAAAAACAGTTAAATTTTTCAAAGAATCAATCATCATTGCAAGATCTTTGTCATCATCTTCATAAGCTTTAGACAGTCTCTTGGCATTTTTAGCGATACTTTTCCTCCGTATGTGGTTCATTTTGCTTTGAAGTAATTTATCTTTCTTCTTACGTTTCTTGAGTTCCTTCATGGCATTCCGAGCCTGAGTCAGTGTATATGAAGTTGTCTTTGACGCTTCTTCCTCCGTGTCTAAGCGTCCATTTTTAGACGAAAACATTTTTCTAGCCATTTCTTCCGTGAATTCGGGTCCAAATATGGTGTCAATTTCTTGGGCAGCTTTCGTCATTTCCTGTATGTCTTGTCGAACACTCGCTGTCTCCAAAAATAGGGAATGTCGGCGCTTCATCACCTCCTTATTTATCTTCTTCATATTCTTGTCTAGCTCCACTTCCAGTTTTTTGTGGATGGAGAGATACTTAAATCCGGTAGTGGATATCTCGCCCATTTTTATCGTTTACCTCTTCTACGTTCTGGTCACTTTTCAACAGTTAACGTTTGTGTAGCTTTGTAGCTGTAGTTATTAATAACATAGTCTCCATACTGACCAACATTCATAATCATAATTAATACGTTACATTTTCCAATCTTCAAAGTGATATTTTGTGTTTAAGAGATTATGGAAAGATTAAGGTCTAACTTTTAAAGCATGAACTGTTCTTTTTGTCCGCTAGGGCCCCATTGGATCTCTTTATTCTTTCACTTTGATTAATTAGTTCGCAGTAGTACAGTAGCGTGTTACATGTACTTTAGAACTACAGGTGTATGTAACATTCTGCTAGTAATGCAATAGAGTTTTAAAAAAGAATTGTGGTCCCCCGCTTTCGGTGTCTTTGTGGGCGGGATGTCATTTTTTTTATGACATATTGTGTCATATCTTGTCACAGGTAATGCACATGTCAGATATGAAAGTCCTATCTCTTCTCAATCAAAATTTTTAAGTTATAAGGAAGTGAACCTGATGACCCCGTATGGCTAAAAAAGTGAAAATTCAATTTTTCTTAAATGCAATTAAATATATATTTGTAGTTTCTTAAGAAAGGTCTTGCCACAAGTATTAAATACGTGAAGTATGAAAGTCCTTGCCCGAACCGTTCAAAAAATATGGCAAAGGTTAAAAATTCTAAAAAGTAGGTCAAACTTCAATGTCAAGGTCAAAGGGTCAAAGTTCTTTACACCAAATGAAAGGTCTTTCCACAAGTATTACATAACTATGTGAAGTATGAAAGCCTTTGCCCAAACCGTTCAAAATTATGGCCAAGGTTAAAGTTTTTAAAAAGTAAGTCAAACTCCAAGGTCAACGGGTTAAAGTTATTTATATCCAATGAAAGATCTTGTCACAAGTATTACATATGTGAAGTATGTAAACCCTTGCTCAAACCGTTCAAAAGTTCTGGCCAAGGTGAAAAAATTTTAAAAGTAGGTCAAACTCCAAAGTCAAAGAGTCAAAGTTCTTGGTAGCAAATGAAAGGTCTCCTCAAATGAATTACATGTGTGAAGTATGAAAGCCCTAGCCCTTTCCGTTCAAAAGTTATGACCAAGGTTAATGTTTTTTCATAAGTATAGAAATATGCAAGGTCAAGGTCAGAAGTTCAAAGTTTTTGGTATCCAATGAAAGGTCTTGCCACCAAGAAAACAACCCCCCCCCCCCCCCTGTTGCTACGCCCCTGAGTTATGGTATAACATTTAATTGCGAAAAAAACAACTCAAAAGCTTCTTGAGATATCGCCCGAAAATGAAGTTTTACACATACACATAAAATGTATGAATTTACGACGTTGACCTCTGGCCCTCAAATTTAATAGGGGTCTTCTTTAACTCATAGGGACTAGAGAGTTAGAGTATAAAATATTGCAAAAGCTCAAATGTTTATCGAGATATCCTGCGGAAACGAAACTGTTAAAACAGACAGATTTTGTAAAATTTATTATTCTGACCTTTGACCTCAAAATCAATAGGTTTCTTCCTTGTGTGTAAAATTCCATTGCAAAAGCTCAAAGGCTTCTCGAGATATCGCGTGGAAACGAAAGCGCACACACCTATCTGTAGATAGTACTAAAGACGGACGGACAGAAGGACGGACAGACAGACAGACCGAAATTAATATCCCCGATTTTCAGTGGGGACCAAAAAGTATGAACCATATAGAGCTAGCCTTTTCAATATTCAACATATCCAAGTATTTTAACTGTTGTTGCATTATTGACGGGTGCAAGCATCGGCATAAAAAATAAGGGATGGACAGTAAAAAAAAAATTCAAATGCATTGGAAATAAATAAATCATATACAGTTCTATATTTACAAATTGATCTTTGCGAGCATGCTACAATATCCGCATTGTTAAGTACTAGCTCACAACAATTGAATATTTGATTGCGAGCTGCATGCATCATTTGAATTGATGTGCACATCAGTATCATATGATTATGCATAATTTTTTAATTATTGGTATCGTGAAATAAAAACTATTAATATTTTCATTTTTAGTCTATACAGGTATCAATTTGGCGCTACCGAAATTCATGCACAGGCCTTACGCTTCATAAAATTTTAATCTGCTTATAAATAAATATCAAAATATCAAAATATCAAAATATCAACACATCAACATACATTTAATTATACATGCTGAAATTATTTGGGTCATTTTTTAAGCTATCAGAATAATGGTCTATCTTTTTTCTTTCAAAATGTTTTAAATTTTCCGTTTTTTGCCTTAACTGTGCTTTTGGCAACGCATTGTTTGCTTTTTCGGACTTTGCTACTCGGGACATTCGGTTTCCCTCGTCCTTCATTCGGAAGCGTCGTGTTGCTAGCTGACGTCATTTTATGGAGAAAGTGCACGATATTTTCCGATTTCAATAGAGATTTAAAATTACTGACGTATTTTGGTAGGTAAACAGATTACTATACTCATATACGTTATTTCATATAAATATTTTACTAAAGTATGTAGAATAGCATGTCATTTTCATCATTCAATGTTCAAAAGGCGGGAGACAATGTAAACTAAATAGCCACCAAAGTTAACCATGTTAACCCGAAGTTCCTAAGTCTCAAATCTTCTTAGTAGGTGTCAGGACTTACGGGCTTAGTGCTCCATAAGGACAAATGGAAGTCTGATTTAAGACAAAACGCAAAGTTTTTATTGAAGATATGATTAAATTTAAATGAAAAATAATTAATTGTAAACATGTTATACATTAAAATGCTAGCCTGAATAATTTTTCACATTTTGATATGTTGTTTGAGATGTTGGAAATTTTTTGTTTGTTTGCGTACATTATAATCATGACAACTACATATATGATAAAATATATTTTCTTGGATATGAATGTATCATTTATATAAACTGTACAACCATCAAAGGTTTCCCAAACTTTCAGTATCAACAGACTTTGCAAATTATTCATAAATTGCACTTTCATGCACATCCTGCTCTTCAGATTTAGCTGTTGGGAATACATAAGTTTGGGGCAAATAGCCTGAAAAGCTATTCACTGCAGGGAGATAAATATTACACATGCAAAAATGAAAGAAAAAACTCATTTAAAAACTGAATTTGACTAAAAAGGTTATGCACTGTAAAGAATCGAGTAGTCCGAAATATCTGACATTTCCCAGGCTTTTTTCTTGCAGTTATTATATTTTATGGGCTAGGAAAATGTAAAATATCAAAATTGTGAAAAAAGCGTGGAAAACGTCAGATATTTTGGACTAAGAATTGATATTCTGCAGTCATTCTCTAAAGAAGCAATGGTGTCTTTGTTTAATTCATTAATTAAAAATGCAATAGCTCATTTAGCTATTTTTTGCCAGATCATCTAATGTTGATGTTTGAAATAATAAAAGCCTGAGAACTGTTACAATCATGATAGTTTTTTCTTTTTGAAGCCTGCAAACTTTTGACTCCTATAGTTTTAATGCTACTGAATGTCATCAGTATAATCAGAATAAGATAGATTTGAAATGTGGATATTATTGCTTTTTCACATGAATTGAAAGGATAAAAATAAATGAAACCCTCATGATAAAGTTATGATTTGCATTATACTGGAGAAATGATGGTGGTTATAAGCTACAGTTATGTGCTATACGTACAACATAAAATAAATCTCTTTCCAGATAGCATAAATTTTTATTACAATATAATCTCTTATTTATGATGAACATATAAACATTCATCAGTTTTAATTCAGTTTTCCAGGCTGACAGTTGATTTGTTATGAGTTTTCATTCAGTTTTCATTAATTACAAGCACTTCCAGCAGTGGGTGTGTGAATTAAATAAAGCAAAATATTTATAGCATTTTTTTATGCTTTTGTTTTGTTTGATGAAGAAAAAAGTAATCAAATAAGTTCATTGACAGAAAAAAGCATGAGGCTGAATGTTAAGACTAATGTCAGATATATTTTTAATTGATCTCTTAATTTGTTTTTAGTATTTTCAATACAAGATGGCCTTGATTATTAAAGAAAAAGGTCACTTCATCCAATTTAAATTGAAAAAAAATTAATGTATATAAATAGTTGAAAACTTAAAATATTTTTCTGGCGTGCGGCCACTATAACAGATAAGCTACCAGGGGACAGAATTCTGGTTTCTGCTTTATAGGAGCTAGGATGCACAAATTTCATTTTTTTTCTTCATGTTTTTGACAAACAATAAAAGATAAAAATTCCTTCTACATATATCACTTGTTTTGATGAGTTTTGATGCAACAAGTTTAACATAATTATGTGCATATATACAAATTAAAGAATGGACAAAATGTTTTGAGTTTTAATTCTATTTTGGAAATAAAGATTAATCTTATTTAGAGGCAAGAAATACTGGTAGGTAAAATTTAGAGGATGCCCTCCCCACCACTAACTTATTGATACTCAATAATTTCAACTCCTGTAATTGACCCCCCTTCCCCCACCCCTAACTATTGATATCTCAGAGGAAAGATCTTCACTTGATCATGTGACCTTTCCACTTATTTAAGCATGCTGTAGTGGTACATCTCTCCTGTATATATATATTTGCTGAATTTAAAAAAAATGAATATATATCATGTAATGTTCTCAGGAGTAAAATCCTATCACTAGAATGTTAATGTTTCCTTTTTTTCTTCAATGATTTAGAACAAACACAGCTGAAAGGGGTATTATCAGATAAATTATAGATTTAACAAGAATTTAAATGGACTTTTGCTGTTAGAAATCAGTAGACCCCCCTCAGCTTTAATAAATTTTGTTATTTTGTTTAGCAAAAATACCCCATTGCCCAATAATCAAGGTGATTCAACTTTTAATGGATCAATTCATTTTATTTATTTCACAGATGAGTTGATTCCAGTTAAAATAATCTTGGGAGCTATAAGTCTAAGAAAAGAAATTTATTTAATAGGATCTTTCATTCTTTTCTGAATTATGAACATTATGACTTTTTTGAAAGTGTTCTCTTCGTAATCTTGTTGTAAATGCAGTTTTATGGTGTGTAGTAAGGCCTAATGACATTGTGTTTTGATGACTGCATGAAACAACAGCCAATGACAATGTGTCAAAAATTTGTGAAGAATAGGAGATGAGGTGTCATTTTGTCACCCAGCACGGCATCTGTTTTCTAAAAAGCATATTTCTCTCTGTCAATTGGGCCATAATAATATACGAGTACATACAAGTACATCGATCATCTTTATTCAGCACTCCATACATTATACAAAATCCATTTGACCATGCACTCAAAACAAGGGGGTTAATTTTTTTTAGAATGTCAGAGGTTCCATGGTATGTATCAATCGGTAAGCTACAATTTTGAAGGTTATATGCTCTCCTAGCTGCTACATAGGAATTGGAAGCATTAATTTGCATACAGTGTGTTCAATAAACCTAAAGATATAGCTAGTATGTAGCCTTATGCTAGCAGCTACACTAACTGGATCCTGACACAGTCTAGCCATAAAGTAAATGTCAGCATTGTTTTAGTCAGAAATCCTAGCTTTGACAAAGAGAGATAAACCTCAGTGACTCATGCAATACTATAAGTGTGCATTGTCCCATTTCATTCTGCAGTATAATCGATAAATGCATTCTCTGATCAATTTCTATTCTTCTGGAAATTCAATAACAAAAAAACCTTGAAATGAAGAGATATTACTGATAAACTTTGGTATACTTGAGCCCTATGTCTTTAGTAGATATTACCTAACTCAAATGTATAAGTTCAATACAAAGCTGTGCCCCTGAGATGCCTGTATAGATATCCCAGAAGCGTAAGAGCCTTTAAATTAAATCCCAACATGTAGATTTGTCTGTGTGTTTTGGCATTATGTGTTTTGTAAGCAATGCTTTGTCATTTAGTACTTGATAACCATTTGATATTTACATTGAACATAGTCAAATTAAAGGCCTTACTTTAAATTAGTTGAATTTTTTTCTGTTTTTTCTCAGATCAAACCAATGGTGGGATATACAAGACTTTGCGTTGAGATTTCGTGGAGTTTTTTCCCAAGTGAAATGATTTTGAGGATGTAAGCAATACATTGGTGGACCAAGTACCGGTACGTCAAGGAAAGTGAAATCATGATGCGGGGTTTACACCCTTCTAATGCAGGGGAACTCCCTATGACCAGGAATATGCCGTTTTCCACAAAAACCATGCCGAGCAAGTCACACAATCGCAATATGACTGGAATCTACTTGGGTCTTGTAAGTACATGTATCAGGCAAATAATCTTCTATTTTAAAACCATAATGTATATGTGGCAATTTCAAATTGCAAATCTCAATCAACTATTTGTGTACTGTGAAATCACTATAATTTTTGTGGGTGTTTAATTTTCATTGTTTTCGAGGTATGGGGAGACCAACGAATTTATAACCACCACAAAATGTAAGATTTCAAATTACTACTAAACAAATTTTCCAACAATGAAATCAAATCCTGACAAACCGATATTTTCCCCCCATGCAAACCTAGAAAATTTGACCCCATGAAAATATGTGATTTTACAGAATGTAGTGCATTATATATTGTTTGTAGGCTTTAAAAAAATATGCATATAAAGTATGCTGTTTCTATCAAATAAGCACAAAGCTTAAAAATGTTTCCTGATCATGCATACATGTACAAATTAAGTGCTTGGGTTGCGCTATCCTAAGATTTTGTTTATGTCAAAAGATGGATGAAAATGGTGATACAGTGTTAATTTCCTCTTATCATTATAATTTTGGTTCCAGAATCAGGTTTTTCTAGATATGTATAAAACAAAGTATTAGGTAAATGTATTTGCAAATACTTGACTTTTGTTTTCTTTAAATTTCTTGTGTTTGTAAAGTCAGGAGCACCTATTTGATCAGAACTTCATAAGTCCTGAAATTCGGGACAATGTTTTAAGTAGTCATACAAATATTTTACAGATTTTTCATGTTGATCGATTACATTTATAACTACTATTTCATTTTTCAGTGAAATACTTTGCAATCAAGCATATAAAATTTGATCTTTTTAACCCATTACAAGCCTCTTTTTAATGCATAATGAAATTTTGAAATTGAAATGAAGAATATCACAAGCTAGAGAATAATTTTTATTTGATTTTTGTGAGTACTTGAAATGTCTCTAATCGAAAAATGCAATTCCGTTATTATCTACAACTCAGAGTAGAAATGTCACGGGTATATGTATGCACAGGGTGCAATATATATCAATAATTCTTGCTTGGTGACATGCAGGTGTCGTATTTACGACAATAATGACCATTGAATCCCAGGATAAATGTGTCATAAATATCTCTTTGATTTATCTAACTACCAGGTCTCAAGTCACTTTGAAGAAAATCTTTTATTTCGTTTTAGGCCTGTGTCATTTTAGTATTGGCAAGTTGTCATTTGTTTGTTATTAACATATGTGTGAACAAAGTCAGCAAGGACTTTAAAGGCAAGGAAATACACCGCTATCTTGCCAACAATGATATGATAGCTGGATACTGTCATGTAAATATTGGGTGCCAAGTTCTCAGTTTACGGTTACCCTTATTATGAAAGTTAATACATTGAAGTTTTGATAAAAAAAAAATGAAAGTTATATATTCTGTAATAAAGATATGACAATGTAATTTATAAATTTTGAAGAGGCTTTAATTATAGTCTTCAAACATTGCATATATAGTTTACAAGTTGTAATAGATGTGTTTCAATTTAATTATTTTGATTATAATAAAATTATAAGAATTAAATTCTATTTATGTGCATTAATAAGTACCTGTTTCTTGATTAATGTATGTTTTTCATTTAATTTAATTATATCATATAACATACAAGGCCTGAAGGGTAAAATGATATTTGATCTAACCAGCATCAATGACATGCTTGAAACATTAAAAAAATTTATTGTATTTATTCTTTGTTATTTAGGAAGGCAACATTAAACCTCCATCTTCAAGGTCACCTAATGTCCCTGTCATAGCCCGGGGGAGAGGCATGTCCCAGAGGATTAGGACCCCCACAGAACAGAGACGATACGTAAGTCGAGGGGGGGGGGGGGGGGGGCTTTTATAAAAGATATCACAATGTAGATTTATACTTTGATTAGAAAATTCATCTATCAGATTTTTTTCTGTTTTTTAAGTGATTTTCCAATTAACACAGCCTAGATGTTAAAATGGTAATATATATACTTGTATAATTTATGGGAAAAATAAAATTGAAATTGAAATGTCTTTTAAATATCATACTTATCAAAACAAATTAGACAATATCTTTAACGCCAGTGGTTTTAAGCTTTATTGGCAATAATTAGGGCCCCGCAAGAATTTGCGGGTGCCCTATAGTAATCACTCTGTCTGTCCGTCTGTCTAGCTGTCCGTCTGTCACTCTTCCGTCCACAAATTTTCTGTTTTTTTCTAATAACTTTTTTTATGGTTGCCCAATCAAG
The DNA here is from genome assembly GCA_003671525.1 of Saccostrea glomerata. Lineage (NCBI taxonomy): Eukaryota > Metazoa > Mollusca > Bivalvia > Ostreida > Ostreidae > Saccostrea > Saccostrea glomerata. The sequence continues at coordinate 164,523 of PRKT01000263.1, read as the reverse complement.
TTCAAATTTGGTATGGTAGTTCAGTAGGCAGAAATACATATTTTGATGCTAAGTTTGGTTCTCTGTGTCTTCCGGTTTGGAGCTGGGGTGGTTGGGTAGATTCCATAACTATGCATAAGAATGAATGGGCAACTTTTTTTATGGTTGCCCAATCAAGTACAAATTTATCATGGTAGTTCAGTAGGCAGAAATACATATTTTGATGCTAAGTTTGGCTCTCTATGTCCCCTGGTTTGGAGCTGGGGTGGTGGGGTAGATTCCTTAACTTTATATACAAAAGCATTGGCAAAGAGAGATAACTGCTGAAGATGTTCCCATTGTAAACTGAATGCTGCTATGAGTCCCTTGGGATTAATTAGCTTTCCTCCTGAAGAAAATCCAGAGCATTATCTTTATCTGTCAAATTGAGATGAATTACCACCTCTGTCTGCAAATGAAGTTTGTTTTGAAGTTAAGTCAATTTGGAATGCTATAAACACTCTGAAATGTGGATTTAGATATAAATTTTTATATTTTATCTTTGTTAAATAGTTATGATTTCATTGAATTCTAATAACAAGAAATAGATTTAAGAAGATTTTTTGATTTACTTTTTCACTTTATGTTAATTCAAGAATATTATTAATTTTTAGGATAGTTGTATAAAAACCCCATTCTATCATTAATACTGAAAAAGTTCTTATTGTAACTTTAGAAGAAAATGATGAGAGAGGTACAATTAATCCCTTGGGATTAATTATCTAGCCTGCTGCAGAAAATTTAGTAGGCTTTTCTTTATCTGTCACTTTAAGATTAATGAAAACCTTTGTCTGCAACTGCTGTTTGTTTTGAAGTTAAGGTCAAGCCTTCATGATATTTGCATTCATTGAAGGCTGGCATTTTATATAACAGAAGTTTCATTATTGTTTAAATATACATTCAATGTTAAGCTGTTCTTTACTGCCTAATGTAAGTACAAGGATATTATTTACAGGTTTTTGAATATTCAGGAATTATCTTGAAATTTTAAGAATGCAGTTGCTGTTGCTTGTTCTTCGTACATCTTTTAATCATTATTTAAGCTGCACCCTTATAATTCTACCCCATGGCGGGGCCCTTGCTGACTGGTCAGTTTTCTAGTTTATCTGTTGTCTTTGCATGCATTTAAACAATTATGTAAAATGTTATTTGCAGTTTTGGTGTATTTTCAATATTAGATTTCTCTTGATGAACTGTATTGTGATATAATTGAGATTTAATATTTCACCTATATAGGTTTTTTGCTCTTCATGTTCCCCAATCTTCTTTGAGCGAGCTAATGAGGTTTCTGTATGTTGACATGCAGACTTATAGTTTTCTGATTATAATCTTTACAGAAAATGGTGGAACAATTACGCATTAAAGAAGAGAAGAGGGGCTTTGTGGGACAACCACTCAAGGTATAAATCTTAAAGACTGGAAAAAGGAAGGGGGGGGGGGGTATTGATGTCATTTAAAGAATAAAACCAAGAGACTTAGAGGGGGTCTAGTGATTAAAGCCAATCAGAGACTGAAAGCTGTATAAGACCTAGCTGTTTAACTTCATTGTAATTTACTTTATTTCAATTCTAGGCCTCAATAATGTAATTATTAACATTTTCATTCAAATGCCATGAAAAAAAGTCACAAAGGATTTTAATTTTAAATGTCAGATGATAATGAAATAATAACCATGGTTGACAAGGAAATTACAGTACATGAAATTATTTTTTTATGAAATTAAAAATGTCCGTGCAAGATTTTCAGTATAAAAATTGACCATTGTTATCACCATAATGAAAGATAGCTTTCACTACTAAAATTCCTTTCATGCAGTTAAAATATGAAGACAAAATAAAAGAAATATGATTGTAAAATCTTGCTTTTAAATCTGCACCACCTAAATGTAAAACAAAGTTAAGAGTGTGAAAGATATTCCTTTAAAGAAAATATAAAATTTTGTTTTGGACACTGATTTTTTTTTCGTAACAGTATTCCTCCAAATAAAATGATAAATTCTGATTGGATAATAAATAATTGTAAAATTGTCTTAATTGGTGTTGAATCTAACCCTGTTTTAGTGTTAGTAGTTCATAGCAGTGCTGATTCTTTCCCTTTTGTAGAGCGCTAGGCGGTCACATTCAGCCTTTGACCCAGAGGAGGTACAATATTTGCATCCCTTTGCATGTTTTATACCTAAATTTTGCATGCATGTTTTTACTAAAAAATGATTTTTTTTTCAACTAAAACAGGTATATAGAAATAAAACAAATGATTTACAACAATTTTTGCATGTTGCTATTATACCATTCAGGCTCAGTTAGAGCATTTATGAGCATTTTTTTTCTGTGCAGGTACTCATTTGTAAACTCAATCAAAAATTCTGAAACATATAGTATTTAGTCTGTCTAACTGTTTGTCTGTCCATGCACAAGTACGGTACTTTATAAAGTAGCCTGTCCATAACGTTTGAACAGTTGTCGAAAATACAGAGGTTTTTTATCTAGCTTTCTTTAGGTACCAATATTTTTGCATCATGTCCTTGACTTTTGAGTTTGACCTACTGGTACAAACAAAGAATTGTGACCTTTGACTTACAGAGAGACAAATACATAGTACAGTGTCGGTTTATTGTGATTAGCAAAAGCAAGTATTATTTCTATGAGTTTGCAGACACATATGATAGTCATTGCATTAAGAAATTAAACATAAGCAGTTGAAAATAATATTTTCAAATAAATGAATTGATTGTAGAGATTATCACCCTTTTTTCATTAAATTGAATGATGGTGGTGGTGTGCATGATGGGATTTTATTTGTTGTATAGTGAATTTAACACATTTAACTTGAGATTTATGATCTTTTAATTTTTTGAATATTTACAAGCTTTCATTGGTTTGACATTATTTTTTTTCATTCCCTAGTTTTTCATCACATACATTTATAGATTTATTATTTGCATGTTTACATTGATACAGTATAATAATTAAATATTAAGGCAAAAAAGGATCTTTTTCAAATATAGATATTCATCTGCAGTAAATAAGATTCTGATCTTAATGCCCTAGCTACTATTATCTGTACCTGGGATATATACATGTACATTAATGTATGCGTTCATCATGTTTTTGTTTATCAAGCAAATCTCTCAGTTCTGTAGATATACTAGTAATTCACATGCACCTCATTTCGTTACCCTGACACCCTCTTTGTCCTTGACCTCATTTTTCTGATTTTCTATATTACTCATTTTCCTGAATATTGTTAGAAAATTCCTTCATTCATCTTCATTCTGAAATATATCTTGTTTAGAGTCCTTACCCCACACATCTTTAATGGACATAATATTAAAATCAATGAATATTTTTAATATCTCTGTTGTGTGTTATTTTTAGAGGAGGAAAGCTTTAGGTGCCCCTGAGATCCTGCCCCCAGCAGATTTAAGCCCAAGGACTGCGGCAGCCAGAAAATGGGGCCCAGGAAAGGCAGTGGATAGGAACCAGTTTTATGACTTAATCAAGTAATTTCAATATACTTTAAACATGAAAAAATAATATATGAAAACAAAAGCATGAATTTACTAACACAAAGTTGTCAAAGATAAAGTCTCAGGAACAAATCATGTCCATAAAAAAAAATTCAGAATTCAGAGAAAGATGCATAAAAATTGTCAAACAACTTTGTTAAACAATGAATGATCGATTATTCATTACATTTCACATTCAGTGTAAATCAAAAAAAAAATCATTTATCTGTTTATGTTTCCACATTTGCCATGTAATGATTTGAAATTGTCTTGGCTTTGAATTTTCTCAAATATTTTACAATTGCCACTTCATACCTGTATTTGATTGAAACATGAATCAATGAATCAAGCAATTTTTTTAAATAAGACAGTTGTGAAAATTTAAATTAAGGCAAGGAATGGCCAACAGTTCAACCATTGTTACATTAGTTAAATAACATGATGTTCCTCTTTGTAGAACGAACCCTCGTAACTATACAGTGGTGGTGAATAATGGAGTGACGCGGTCAGAAAACCTGTCAGGACTGATGAGTTTCTCCATGGATCATCCGGACGGAATCCCGCAAATGGTGGACACTCTCGCTGAAGAGGTCAACCGAATCTCAGCAAAGGAGGAGGAGGCAGTGGGCCTGGAGGAGTGCTTCAAGAAAGTCTGCAAGGTTAGTAAATATAGGTCATAATCAAGGTCAACAAAACTAAGTCATGTCAAGGTCAGCAAAATCAAGGTCAGCATGAATAGGTCATGTCAAGGTCAATAAAAATAGGTCATAATCAAGGTCAGCATAAATATACTTAAAAAGGAAAGACTTTTAATTGGCAAGCAAGTTTTTCTGCCACCTTACAGTTTGTTAGATTGATCCCCAAGAAATTTGGGAACTGTCAAGAGAACAATCTCCTAAACACTGGGCATACATTGGTGACCTAGCTTGTGTTATAGATTAATCTTTGTTAGAAATATGAATGGCGCAGATTCCGTTGTTATAAGACATATTTATTCCTTCACTCACACTGTAGATTTACTTATAATATGGCCTAGTCTTTTTTTCAGGGTAACGTGGAATCTCTCCAGTCTTTATTTCCATACAGAAAACAGCATTCAACTCTCCAACGGGAACCGTCACAATTCAGCACAGGATTTACCGTCAGGTATATATAGCTATCTTATTTAATGAGACTCTTGTTTCAGTTTAAGTGATGGATGTAAGAATGAAATACTGTAGATTTACTTTTTTCCATGGGAAATAATTTACTTTCTATGCTATTCAGGTGCATGGTCACAAATTTTCTGCAGAAATTTGTCTCAGTGACTGAGAGTATTCAAAGTATAATTAAGAAGTCTATTGATATATATATTTTTTTAACTGCATAGATTATTTTCTACCTGTGTATTCAACAGAAATTGTTATTCCCCAGAATTTTGACTCCCTGGAAAAAAGTATGTTTACAGTATTTCATTAAAAAAATATTCATGTAAGAGAGAAGTTATGTGTACATTCTGATGGTTCTAGTTGAGAGAAATTGCCAGTGTATATGTGTTTAATCTAACTGCGTCTTATTTTATTATATGTCTTTGGATATTTCTATACACTTGTATTAATCAATCTCCTTAACATTACGTTTCCTTCATTTATTAACAGCGTTAACTCCTCCGTCTCTAGGCCGCCATACTCATGTCCAATTCGACCCCCTAACACCCCCAAGACTCGCCCTGGAACCTCCTCCACCATTAAGAGGGGTCACGTCGTGTATCGGAGTGCTAACTCGGCCCGCAGTGTCTCTCTAAGCTTCACCCAACCTGTGTAGCAGAAACTTTGGCCATTCTTCTTTGTAGTAGTTAGTTTGTTGTGTGAATAAGAGTTACTTCCCTTTGACCATTTCTCTAAGCTGAACACTTATGTTTTTGATCATTTCATTATTTTGGCATTTTCTTCATCAAGTTTTCATCATGGAGACATCCAGTGAAATCAATTCCAGGTAACTCAGGCTGTGATTGGTTGCTTGGTTGTGCACAGCTTTGTTGTCATGGTTACAGGTCTGCACGGTCCAATGGTAGCAGAGCCCTATAGATGACTTGTGCTGACTTTGCACACTATTTTGTGTTGAATAAATTTTTTCAAAAAATTACCAGCAGGTGGTGGGAAAACAGAATATATCATTTCCTTTCTTTTCATCTGGTTCTGAATGGCGGGGTTTGGTTTTCTGTGTTGTTTTGATATTCTAGAAAAGGAATCTGAATTCTTTAGATTCCTTATGATTTAAAATTACCATATGTGTAAATATAGGTATATTGTTCTCACACTTTAAAAAAAAAATAATGGAAGCTTTTATCATGCACTAAAAAAAGTAATTTTGAAATATTTTTTTTTACATTTTGTCTGTTTGAAATAAATGTCTTGAAGGAGTGATTAAATGTACAACAAACTGATAAAAGCTTCCAAATTGGTATTGTCTATAAAAATTATATTTAAAAAAAAAATGAATGTTATTTTATGTCTTTTATGAAATTTTTATTTTGCAGGAGTTATAGAAATCCAAACCAAGCCGAAATCATGGCCAACTTTTCTGAGGGTAATTCCCAGCGCCCACGTACAGTGCCTGTTGACTCTACACATAATCGCCCTATAGTTCCTAGTCCATACTTCTTCCGTCACTATAACAACCCCTACAATAAACTTAACACTAGTGCCTCTAGCGCCAAGTCTCGCAAATCTGCACCCTCTCACATCAATTTTGATGGTAAGTTTAAATTTTTTTTAAAAATTCAACATTGTCATTGTTTAATTATTTTTTTAAAATGTCTATAATTATAAAGTACATGGAGGCTATTCTTACCTAGTGAAGCAGGTCTTTCAATTTCTGATTTTGCTTAAAAGAAAAATGAAATTATGGCATCAACATACCTGTATTTCTGTATTCCCTATGCATACATGTATTCTGAATTTTTGTTAGTTGAGCAGATGTGTGTTGTCTATCAGTTGTAAATATCTGAATATTTTTGGTTTCTTCCTTGAACAGCAGAGCAATTTCAACCAATTTTGGTTAATTGAATTTATGGTTAACAGGGAAGCAAAATTTTGAAGTTCAAGGTCCCCACCTCCCTGGGGCATAAAGGATGTGGACAAAATCAGTGCAATTTGCAAAAAATTCAAAAACTTATTGTCTCTCTCCTGAAGTTGAAGGAGATATATGAATAAGAGAAGGATTAGTGATTCCTCACCAGGCTGTAAGATAGATGTCACACACATCAGGTATTCCAGCTTCAAATACAGCCAAAGTGATCTTTTCCTAAGACTCTAATGATACTCAGGTGACCATGAAGGCCCATGGGCCTCGTATCCATCATGGAACCTCTCAGATTTTATTATAGCTTGAAACATTACACTGGGAAGAAGGGATAGTGGGATTACCATAGATTAATTTTTGAAACCTGAATCTTTTAATGGAATTTTGAAATTAAATGGTACTTCTGTTTATTACACAATCATAATGTCATTGAATGATTTTGTTAATGGGATGCAAAATCATGAAACTTGTGTGAGAAAGTTAAGACCATCTTATAGGGCTATGACATCAGTTGTCAGTGAACTATAACTGATGAGAATGCGAGTTGATGAAGAGGTCAAAGCAGTGCTGAAGAGTTTATAGGAGACTTGTGATTATAAAGGGCTAATAATGTCATTTACCTCTGGCCATCTGTCATTGGGGATAGTGATAGAAAGCTGGTTAATCGCGATATGTTTTCTATTCAGAGGAGAGAAAAAATCCCGGTAATGTAATCACTAATTGTCCATATCTTACCATAGAGTGACCTGAGAATAAAGTATGGATGATGGATGCACATTGTACATGCTGTACATTGACTAAAATTTGTATGTAAAATGGGCAAGAAGATCGAAAGAAGAAAAGAAGGCTAAGATTGGGAGATTAAGCCTTTGGATGGGGGGGTGGGGGTATACATGATTTTTGCTCTGAAACAAACTTTAGAATTCATACCTGTAGAGATCTGAAAATTATAAATGACACTATAAATTACCAAAACATATCTCCAGTTATCTATAACTTAAACATTATATTCATTCAATCATCATGTATACTGGTATTTCATTCAATTATGTACATGTATATACATGTATAAGTATTATTGATTCAGTATCTAGTACCGTAATGTGATAGCACATGTTTGTCGTGGTGAATTTTGATTGCATGCTTATACAGCATTGGCATGAAATTTTTATTTTCCGCATGCATAGTGTTTGTGATTTAACATCCCTGCTTCTTTGTAAATTTTTTTTGGTTGACTATATACATTTACTGTGCTTTATGATATTCAAAATTCCAATATTTCATCTACGTTTCATGGAAAAAAGTGACATAGTCAATAATATTTCTTGCGTTTTTTTTTAAACAGAGTTTAAAAAATCAGATAAGTAAAACTTGCCATCCACAAAGAATTGTAGTTATAGTTTGAATAACCTTAACCCTTGCTTTTCTGAGGTCCAGTAACACTTTAGGAGAAAAAATAAAAAATTTAAAATTTTAAAAAAGTTTTAAGGAAGCTTTGAGATTTGAAAACAGGGGGAGATAACTCCTACCTGCTTTCATGGATTTAGATCATAATTGAATTGAAAAATAAAAACAGCACAAAATAATTTAAGTAGACAGGAAGAGCTATTTTAGATTAAAATATTGCTATTTTTAAAGTTCATTTCTTTTAACATTTTGAGCTGCAGCCTCTTGAATTGTGGCTGCACAATTTGTATGATACGTGAGATGCAATGTATATAATCATGTTATCCTTCCCACGTGTATAGTAAATGTTTTGGTATATCATCTCCACTACTTTTTAGGTACAAGCACAACATTTCTATCTATGAAGTGTGTTATATAACCTGATATTATCTTAGTTATATGGCTTTCATCTTTCTTATACATAATACAGGAAATGGTAGATATAATCAATCTATGTTATCTGATATGAATTAATTTTTATTTCAATTTCCTCAGCGTTTACTAAAACAGCCTTGTTTCATAGGAATGGCATGAACTCTTTAACGGTGATTGCTTTTTTTACTCTGAAAATACAGCCACCAGGCCATTCTAATCTAGCAGCATTGCTTCTGCATGGCATAATGCTTTTGTCTCCGAAATGTCACGAATCATGGAGATTTCGCATCTCCCTCTCTGGCTAAGCTCAGCATCAATTTGAAGGGGATTTTGTCTCGATTTCCTCCCTATCTTTTGTGGGGAGAAAGAAAGGGAAGGATTGGAATTTATTCTTGAATTAGAGAACTAATACAAAATCACAAATGAGTAGAAAATAATTAGAGATCAGTAGTTGGTAGGAATGATTTCAAGGGGGTTTGACAATTAATATATGTATGTACATGCATGCAGTAGCCCTTTAATTAAAACAAAGAAGTTGAATTCCGTTATATCATAAACATTTTCTATAAATTTAAACATAAAACATAAATTCCATAAAATTTATCAATAAATTTCAGGTAAGACGTAATTAGAGATTAATTAAGAGCTTAATTGTTATTTTGTCCTCAATGAATATATGTTAGTTTTAAAGAATACCAAGTGACAACATGTCTAATGTAAGGCTTTTTAAAATCTGAATTGAGAACTTGATATTTTTATTAAAATATTTGTTTCTGATGTGAATTTGACCTTTTAGGTCAGTTATCCTCAGTTCCTGGAACGTCACGCATGGCTGCACTTCCTGGGGCAGGTGCCCTGTCACGGTCCCTGAAAACGCGATCAGCGGCCTGGAGTGAAAGTGACTTCAAGCTTCACGGAAAGCTACATGTAAGTATCCCCTAGCTCATCATAGCATTTTATAGCTATATATATGTTAGCTTTGTTGTTTTAATATATCTATAGCCATAATTTAGATGATTCGTACATTGTACTTATTTAACATGGATGTGATATAAAAATGTTAAGTAGCTTTTCTAAATACAGTACTGTATTTCAATATATCATCCCTCTTCAAACTGGTTAAAAAAAATTTCCAAAAGGCTTATAATTATATGGAAGAAATATAATTGAAATACACACCATACTAGCATACCTTCCAGGACAAAATTTAACAGGAATGGCCCTTGGACTTGACAGTTTCATAAAGGAATAATTATATATGAATACATGTACATGTTTTCATGTATGCCAGTAAGAATTATCTTCCTTACAAGATTATCATTGAACCTTAAATTAAATGGAAGGAGTGAGAATTTTTCATGTTAAACTTCATTTAAATATAGCATACTGCCAAATGGTCACTGATTCATATTAAAAATGCTCAGGAAAAAGTTTTATTAAATGTAATCTTTGGCAAAAAAGAAAGGCAATTTTTTAGCTTGATAAACGATGCATAAATCCATGAAGCATTATTTATATTTTTTTGGTTTAGAAGATTGTATACCAAGACAAACAATTTTTTTTCCCTCAATAACATTGTCATGGATAACACATTTTGGCATACTTTTTCTTTGAATTAAAGTCAATATTTTAATCTTGCTATACACGCTCACGTACTAATAATCAGCTGGTATATATGTAAATCTGCTTGTTGGCCTTTTCTTACAGCTTCTCTTACATGAGCTATTATACTGCATACTAGGATATTCGTGAGTGAAATATTACTTTAAAAATACTGCATGCTGCATGACAGGGCAATTTATTTCTCATTTATCAGTATTCACAATCTACAATTTGGTGTCTTTTTCTAAAAATACATACTCTTTTAATGATTTTTTCCCCTTATTTTATTCCCCCTTTCTACAGGTCACTTATTTTTATCATGATTGGATGTAATTGGAATCTTTATGGTGTGTTATAGAATGTGTTGCCAATCACGTACCAATTGAGATCTGCTATTTTGGCCAATAGCAATGGTCTGTATGATAAAGTGTAGGTCCGTAATAACCCAGAGCTGGGAAAGCATCAAGACATGGACAGTTTACATAACATTTATTTGTCAGCAGTACAAAAAACGTCAAAATATTTACCTGTAATCAAGCATAAGAAAGTAATTTATACTAACAATGTTCTGAAAGGATGATGATAGTCAATCAGAATCGGTGATGATTGAATATTGGGTGTGAAAAGGGGCCAAGACAAAAATAAAACCACATTCATTAATCTTGATGAATTGATACTAATGAAAACTTCTTGTAATGTGAGTAAAAGGGGGCTATAGTTGCTGTTGAATAGACAAACAATAGATTCTTGATCTAGATAAAAAGGCAAAAATAATCATCCATTTTTCTCCATATCCTGATCGAGCAAACACATGTTAAGAACAGGTTGGTGATGTTCTGTCGATACATCATTGATTGGCTCTGTGGGCCACTTATCTCGAACTCGTAAGACTGGTACAACCAGATGATCAACAAACACAACAGCACCGTATAAGGTCTTCGTAAAAAAAAAAATCACCGATCTCAATATCAAGGATGTAAACGCTAATAACATCTGCTTTATTGGGGTTTTTATCATGATCTCAACCTTTTAATTCCTTACTCTTATGACTGTAAAATTGTCCCAAAAATTATTTTCCCAATAACTTGCTTTTATTACTACGGATGCATATAATTACCATACTAGTAGATTTTATAGATTCATTTATTCAGAAAATGGAAAGCGGTTGTTTTGATAGCATATTCAGCCTATTTTAACTAACTCGGATAATCATACATTTTTGGGTAAGCTGAAGGGAACAAGACTAAAAATAAAAGCATCTTTCTAAAATTCAGAGTGGGTTGACATTATAATTGGTAATCACCAAATTGAAATTTCTGTTATTTGAACAGCATCATTGATAAAATATTTAGAGCTGATCCTTATGTCGCATGGTTTGAATCCCACTGTGGGACATGGAGACCGGTCCTTGGGATGAGACTATGTAAACCGAGATCCTGTGTTGTGGTAGGGTTAGGCACAAAAAAGATTCCTCCCTGACACAGCTCAATATGCAGAGAATAGGTATAAATTTGCAGCCCTCAACCAGCAAGTGGTGGGATCTTCATATGAGGGATGTAAAACAACAAACAAGAAATATGGCCCAGAGATATACCTATACTAAGTTCTTTGATCTTGAGGAAGTTTTTCTTATGGTTGTATCGATCATATATCACAAAAGGTTTCCAGTTTTAAACTTGATCAGATTATAAGGTTATATAACACAAACTTTATTCAGAAAAAGATTTATATTTACCATAAATGGGTAACCTGAATGATGTTTACCAGGTATAGTGGGAGAATTTTTTAAGATTTTGTCATGAGATTAAAATGTTCAAAATTTTGTTTTGAATTATATAGAAAGTGACAAAAAATGACATATCTAAGCACAAAAGAAAATTTACAATTACTATATAGGCTATTTTACAAACAATGCTTATTTATATATTAGATTTGAAAGGAATTTCTTGAAATGAGTAATTTCACATTATGAAAATGTGTTAATTTTGAATAAAGAGAGTGAAAAAAAAAGATCACATGAAATTACTTTTGTATGCAGTTTAGTATCTTACCTTAAAAATTGTTGAGAGAGGACGAGATGACTTTTGCATGAGTTTGATGTTTTGCATGGGAAAAAAATGGTACAGAAAATTTTCACAAATTTTTCTTAAGTTGGTATTACAAGTTTTATGTTAGAGAGAGTGAGAAAAAGAGAGAACAAGAAAGAGAGATTGAGGTAGAAAGAGAAGGGGAGAGAACTCTTGATTTGGATTTTAAAATTCAACAATTACTGTAAGCACACATGTATTATGTCATCACATTCAAAATTAAGTGCAATTTTCCTTTTCAACTTGTTAGTGAAATCATGAATTAGCACAATTGATTATTGCAAAATGGCATGTGAATTATATATATAGTAAGTGTGTATATGAATTTCAGTTAAACTATACAACAAGTTAACAAAAGAAGCTAGGTTATAATAATAGCTAAAATAAGTAGAATTTTCAGTTACTGTATTAAGTGTTAAAAACTGAAAGATTCACATAAAAAGATACCTGAACTGTTTGTAGATGTAATTTTTTTTTATAGTTTGTTTTCAGGCATCTGACCATTTTGTTCTGTCATTTCAGGGTACTCCTAGAGAAATTCTGCCCAGACCAGAAGAGAACAGTGTTATGGAGTCTGTCGTGAGAGGTAGGTCTGTCTGAACTGTGAAGTAGCAGCCTTATACTGTAAATGTAATATATTTAGCGAGTATGATGTTTGGCGGAAATTAATATTTCAACAATTTAGTGTAGATTTGACTTAGCACTATCTTAATGTGCTTGATATAAATCTATGATGAACAAGGCATTTAGCGATGCACTACACCGCTAAATGGAATACGTTTACAGTATATGTTACTTCCAGGTAGGAAGCCTTTAATACAGGGATAGATCCAAAAGTAATGTCACAATTGCTAAAAAGACTTTAATCATCAAAAGTTTTTTTTAATCTTTTTGAAATGTTGAGATAAATACAATGTTTATAATCAAAAGAAATTTTCAGGCAAAAATCAGAATAAATAGTGTAAGTATTAGTAAGTCAGAACTTGATGATAACATTGAATTATTAAAGATTTTATAGCAAATGTGACATTTAACTTTTGGATCAACCCTCTCACAGAGTAAACATTTTTTTACAAAGTTGAAGAGAAGTGGGTGATACAAATTAAGTCATATTCCTCAAAAGTACAATAGAATGTTAATCACATGATCAAATGCAGTGAGGAAATTAATCTACCGGTAGTTGTCTGTCTTAGACACTGATGAAAAATAACATACAATACAGTGTTGCTTTTTATCAGTTTTCTACTTTATTCATTTTACATCAATCAATAACAAAACAAATGATGCACCATTTTTCTAATGAAAGGTACTACAAAAGCATGAGTACTTTTAGTATTTTGATTTTTAATCTTCGGTCATAGTTTAAGTACGGTAATTTTTTTTTATTTGACTAATTGTAAAGTAAAAAGAGATTTCCTATTTAACTATTTAATAAAGTCTAAAATTCTGGACAATTTGGATTTTGTGTTTTACTGCAGCAGCTCTCAGTATTAGTCTGAGAGTCAATGGATTCGTGACTGTTAATTGCAGTAAATACAAGTTTGGAAAATAAATGTCTTACTGAAAATCTCTGTATTTCAGTCTTTCAGTCTTTCAGTCAGAAAAATAGAAGCCCCACTAAGAAAATGATAAATTCTGGTGTTAAGTCTTAAGAGTTTAGATATAAGAGGATTCTGTAAAGTCTTTTGGTCATAAGTGGACAACTAAGACAGTTTTCAGAACTGATGTACGTCTGTGTTTGAATTGGCCAGCTCATAAAATTAGAATAACAATATATCTTTATGAATACCATTGCTTTATTTACTAATATAACCCCGGAAAGAAATGTTTTAGAACTCTCAACATAGAAAGTTTGCTGTTTGTATGTAACATGTGTTCTTATCAAAAGACAAAGCTTTCTTTATGAAACAATGAATACAGCAAAACCAATGGCATATTGTGTAATGCTACATAATTCCATAGGGTTTCTACAATTGACTTGTGTCATCTTTAATGTACTAATATACAATTATTGCTGTTTTTTGAGGTCAATACAATGATTTAGCCATCTGAGGAGTATAATATTCACCGAGCCCGAAGGGCGAGGTGAATATTGTACTTCGAAGATGGCTAAATCATTGTATTGACCTCAAAAAACAGCAATAATTGTTTTATTATATGATACACTGATAAAATGATAATTAAAGCTCATTACTTGTTTTCATTTAATTAAGTCCTAGCCAAATACAAGAGAGAAGCAGAATCAAAATGTGAATAAACCTTACCAGTTGTATCAATTTGAAAGTTTTTTTTATCAATCTTAGTTGCCATGAAAAAAAATATATAATGTCAGTCTTTTTTACAGGATAGATTTTGAAAGGAAGGAGTATTATCAGGGAAAACTGCCAAAAAAAAAAAAAAAAAAAAATTGTTGTTCAGTAAAAGTTTTGGAGGGGGTCCCTGCATCCCCTCTTACCACCATCACCCTAAAATATATATTCGCTTATGTTTTGTTCACATAGAAAAAAAAATCATAGTCGTTCAAATAGCTTTCCAAAACAATTTGGAATTTCCCTATCTATTTTTAGACCAATGAGGAGGAAATAAATCCTTGTATTGACCTGGAACGTCACGTGCAAGTCAATACAACGTAGTATTTTTCTAACATAGCTGGATCTCAGCCAACCAGAGAGATGGAAATTATTCAATCATATAATAATGATGTATATTTACTTCGATTTCTATAATAATTTGTACCATAATCCCGGGTCCAAAAATACTTGAAGAAGTTCTTGTATAAAAAGACTGCTGGGTTAGTGTCAGAATCTCTCGGCAGAATTCAAACAAAGAATAATTTGCGTTTCTGAAAAAGAAAATGCAAATAATTTTTGAGAATTAGGCAAATCACTGCAGCAGCTAATTTTTTAAGTAATAAGATGAAGCTGATGATGATCTAGATGTTATTGATGGGGACTGATAGAGTTCTGTGAAACGCTACACTGTGCTTTATAAATCTGGATCAATAACATGTTATAAGACAGGGATAGTGAGATAGATGGATTTGTGTGATGGCTAGTCTCGCACTGTCTTAGCTCGGGGATGTTCATGTAAGTAGAAAGATTTCCTGTAAATAGGAGTTTATTCTGGAAATTTATTTCTTAAATTGAAATTTGAAAAAGATGAAGATTTTTTTCCCCACCATTCACTTTTTTTTTTGCTTTATATAATTTTTTATGGCATACTAGTATGTATATTTTTTTAGCAATTTTTTTTGCTTTATTATAATAATATTTTTGGGTAATATTTTTTACTGTTATGTCTTAAGTTGGACAATTATTTCTCAAACTTTTGATTGAAAGCATGTCTACCAATTTTCAAACACTTTTTTTTAACATTGATTTATTTTGAAATTAGATTTGCTGTGTGGTGGTCCTTTTTTCATTTGAATGCAAAAGAATGAAATTAAAAGAAACACAGCGTAATATTTTTCAAGACATCATAACGTAAGATTATTGGCCCGGATATACAGATTACATTTGTCACTTGTGAATTTTAAGATGAAGCATATGAAATATGATATATTTCAGCGATCAGATTTTGCAGGAAAAAAAAAATTAAAGAAAAATAACAACAAATTTAAGACTTGTATCTTGAAAAGTTCTTGTTTATGAAGTAGAAGAAATATTTTATCATTAAGAAATGTGCTATACTGCAAGACTAGTATCAGATGACTCTTTAAGTATTGGTTGCAAGCCATATGAAAGTTTTTATTTTTATAAGAGCCAGAAATAATTCTAACCATATAACAGATATAATTATCATTACACAATCCGGATCTGAAAGCCAGGTAGTCGTGAACCTTTCAACTCATATATTATAGTTCTAAGGATTAAATCTTTAAAAAAAATTTTTGCAAATGAAAATTATATTTAAGTCACTAAGTTATAGCCATGATTGATATTCATAACAGTGGTATAGACTGAATTTAGAATTACAAAGGTCTTAGACAGTTCTTACGTAAGAAAAACAGAGATATTGTACCTGGCTAATAAACCTGAAGCTTTAGAGCGTTACGTCTAATTAAGTCAGGTGATTTGTCGTACTAGCCTATAACCAGAGGTCTCGCACTGACATCTCATTTTCCTGAATTAGTATTATTTAACCTCACTGTGAGAGACTGCATATAAGTAAGGTATATATTTATTTATTTATTTGATATGAATACTGCACAAGTTCATGATGGCAAAAATTAATTGGGACTTAG
The DNA here is from genome assembly GCA_003671525.1 of Saccostrea glomerata. Lineage (NCBI taxonomy): Eukaryota > Metazoa > Mollusca > Bivalvia > Ostreida > Ostreidae > Saccostrea > Saccostrea glomerata. The sequence goes on along the minus strand of PRKT01000263.1, from coordinate 148,184 downwards.
ATTTCTTAACTTTCTAAGGGTGCTTAATTTTAAAATGTGTATATAATGGTAACCTTTATTTTTCTAGAACTCTGAATTTTACTAGTCTTGTATTTGCAGTGTTTCCAAATGATCTGAGACCATTTATTGGTAAATCTTGCTTCTTAAATGACAAAAAAACAAAACTGTCAGTCTCTTTAGTCTATTTATTATGCATATCTTTTTTCATTGTGTAAGAGATGTTAAGTATAGATGTGGATTTAAAAATTCTTTTTCTGCATGTTTTGAAACTTGAGATCTCATTGCTTTTTTGTATGGTCTATGAACCATGATTAAAAAAAATATTCAGTCTCATAATTTTTTAAAAAGTTGTTTTGGCTTGTGGAAAGCAAGGGACTTGGCAAGAATAAGACAATATTCATACAAAAAGTGCTTGCCTTTCAATTCGGTTAATGTGTGGTATATATAAAGTTGTCTGTCAAAGGAACGAGAACATGAACTTTGATGTTTGTCTGTCCAAGGGCTTCAATTCACGAATACTTTATTTATAGCAGGGAAAAACCCAAAATAGACTTGGCTTAATGTATCTTTGCCTGGGGTTGTGAAAATATATCTTACTGTTATTTTTTATGTAAGGATAGGTGTAGAAATGCACTCCATTGAGATTTAAGGGAAAGTCTTAATGCAGAATAAGCTTTTTTGAAGTGGTAAGTTGACTTTATGTTCTTTTTTGTGTGTAATGTAAACATATTCATAAGTTCAATCATAACAGAAGAATAATTGTAATAAAACCTTCCCATTTCTCTTTGAAAGTGCAGTGTGCATGCTTCTCACTCAGCACATTAAAACAGATGTTATTTCAGTTTTAGATATATTTATTCTTTTGATAAAAACAACTTGACATTAATTCTTTAGGTATGGCATAAAATTCAATTTCCGAGAAATAAACAAGGAAAAAAAAATTCTCAAACAGGTTTATATTCTAGTTATTAATTGTGTTAACTGAAGATTTATCTCCCTTTTAAGAGCAACATCTGGCATCTTAGGGAAAATTCCTTATCATGGGATTTTCTTTTTTTTTTTGTAATGAATAATATTGATCATACAATTTTCAGATTAATGAAATAAAAGTCCTAAAGTATGCCCTGTATGTTATAAAAAGTTATTTCTTGTTCCACCAGGCCTATTTTTTATAAAGTAGGGTTATTTTCAGCTTCATATTAGTATATATCTGGGAACTTTCTTGGAACACCCAGTTTTATTACAGTTAATTGCCAAAACATTTTGAGTTACTTTCATAAGTGACTACTGGAGATGATAAAAAATTGAATTTTGTATAACAATTAAACGAAAACAGTGTGATAGCTCTATAGGTTAAAGAGACCAAGAATCATCGATAATCTTTATGTGTGAATTTTCTGATAAGTTTAATGTGATATCTATATTGGAATAAAGTAAATCTGAAATGCAAGCTATATTTAAATAATATATTTTTCACAGGTGCCATGATAAAAGGAAGCATTGGTTCAAGTAGGTACATCTGCCCCCCGTGGGTTTCTCTCCCTAATTAGCTGTCATTTTCTTACCCTCTGTAGAGAATATATCCTCTCTTGTAGAGAAATGCAGAGTTTGTATAAGTTCAGTTTTGCTCTGTTTTATTTATACCCTTCTTTTCTATATATGTACTACATGTATTACATTCAATATGAAGAAAATTAATATAGATGTAGTACTGAAGACAGAATTCTTTGATTTCTCTCCCAAAAATACCCATCTTTAGCTTTGCATGGATTGTGTTTTTAATGGTTTTGATTCAACGATTCTGTCAACCCCCAGGATGTAAGTGCTTAATCAGACTTTGATAGGATGAAAAATTCTATTTCTGCCCTCTGTTCACCACCCTCCCCCCACCCCCAATTATTGAATTTGAGGATACAGGTAACAATTTTATATTCTCTCTCTAGTATTCGTGGATTGAGTTGCAAGTGTTTTTTGCAAGACTTTTCTCTTTCTGGTTGTAACTTTTCCCCTCCTCTTTCTGATTTTTAATACAGGCCTCTGATGGCTTGTATCTACCACAATGTAGGACTTGATACATTAAAGTTCCATGACAATCTTTGTTAAAAAAAATAGATAGATTAACCAAATTCTTACTTTTCCATGATTTACCGAGGGTATCATTAGCAGTACTATCTAGTGCATGATGAATGGGTATTCCATCGCAGAAGTGGATCCTTGAGAAGTTATTTATAGACAGAGGAAATCCAATGTTTTACATTGAGGGCCTGGGATCATTCACCAGGATTCATTAACCAATCGATGTCCCAGGCCAAGTTATGTTCCCCGATCGTTTAAAATCGGCACTGATATTGATGTTAGTATCAGAGGGCTTGTTAAGTCGTACTCTGTTATTAACAGAAGCCATCCTCCAGGAAGTGGAGATAAATTGCATTTTAAAGTTTTAGAAAATTGCTACAGAGCAGTATTATTAAGATTTCATTAACTAGATTGTTTACGCACCTTAAAATTGTTTGTTCCAGCTGCGTAAGGCTCATTAAATATGCACTGAAAAAAAGGTTTCAGACAAATTGTGCTCAGCAGCGTTTGTGGTCGAAAAAACACACCGCAGTCATGAATTCACTCAAAAATCGTAGTGTATTGTAGTTTTTGGCTAGAATTGGAGACGGATGTATAAAAATTCTTGTTCGTTTTTGAAAATCATCAAGACCCTTTACTTGTCTAACAACTCATGGCTTGAAACCTATAACAATTTGAACTATCCCTAACATCACTGGTATATATATATGCCAGATGCAATCTTGAGCATGTGGCAAAGTGATTTTTAATGTAAATTGTTAGATAATTGTCTCTTTTTATTGTTTTTATCTGCTGTGAAAACTTTCACAGCTTCTAAAGTTTGTTTCTGAAAGTTGGCTAAATTAAGTGCTTCTGCCAGTATTATATGTGCACCAGAAAATATAAGCCCGAAAGGATTCATTGAGTGCGTGCTACAGAGCCATCTCTCTCCCAAGGAATATATAGTATTAGTCTATAGCATGTCATCCACATCATAGCAGCACAAAGCCGGCAAAAAGATGTAAAGACTTATTGACATTTTCTTTGGATTATTTCTTTATATTAAAAGATGACACATCGCTAGATGTTATGGTGAGTTAATACTGTACGTTCTTAGTGACATTTAGTTATTTAAAGAATCGATGTAGTTAGTGCCTTTATGATACCTAGATGTCTTTGGTTTAATGAATATACTACTTTGACTTATGTGGACTGACTGGTAAACAAATAGTGAGTGTAATGGGTTTATAATGTTTATAATCCTCTCCGCTCTTTTTAAAATTATTTTTGGATGCTATTTTCTCAAGGCCAGGGAATTTATTAAATAGTGCACATCAAGTGGGTAGTTCCTATGTTAGAAAAGGTACAAAATAATGTTTTCTTGATTATTCAAATTATAGAGTTGAAATGCCTCTTTAATCCATATTCTTGTTTTCTCCATAGCAGGCAAGTTGTCTGGATAAAAGCAAGAAGGTTATATAGATTATCTACAAATTAACCCTAAGAACCCAGAAAAATAGCCATATTTTAACATTGGTACAATGTTGTCCTGTAGATACATAATCTTTGTATAAGCATGTGAATTAAATATTGGAATTCCTCTGCAGTTAAACAGTATTTTGATTTTCAAAATTGGGGTTCTAATGAGCTGCTTTGGGAAGCACATTTGGGTGAAATGGGAAAAAAATCAAAAAGTTACTCTGGTCAAACTCTTTAGGGAGTAAAATTAGTTTAAAGCAAAATGATATATTTTATCAATAACTGGATTTATGATAAGCATTTTAAAAAATTGCCTAAAACCTTAAAAGAATAAGACTTTAGTGTATGCAGATTTGTAGCAGAAAAAAAATTGATAAAAGACCTTGATTTAAAAGAAAATTAAAAGATGGTCTAGATTTTAATTGGCATATAAATGGTTTTTCATCCAAAAGTGCTGGCAGTATATGATATTCAGTACAGTTTTCATTGTTTTCTCTGGTTCCAGAAACACTATTGCATCATTGCCTTATCAAATTCTTGTTTTTGTACAACACTATTTTGAGATCATGATTTGAAAAACTGTCCTGCATTGATAATGCTCAGCATGGGTCAGTTTGAAGCTACGTCTTTTCTAGCCTATAGATATGATTTTACCACAAGATAAGCAAATCCTGGCTTTTTTTTCTCTGTGAGCCAATTTACCGTAATCCCAGGCAATATAGCTCCGGCCCTGACGCGAAAAACACTACGAGAGACTTCATATTGTGCTGACATTCAGATAGTAAAACAGTGGTAGACATTTATTGAAATATCTAGGTAGAGGAATGAAAAAAATATTCGGAGCTGATAGCGGGATGAACCAGGAACGAACGTCACAGATTGGTGTAGTGTATCAGCCGAGATAACAATTTGATAATTTCGCCCAGGAAGTAAAGAACAATTGCGGTATGTTTTACATCAAAGGGCACAGGTGCTGGCTATTTACGAACTCTGGCGTTTATTTATATATATTTAGTAGATATTGTGAGTAAACTTTACAGTGTTTCAAATACATATATACCCAGGATCAATAAATAGCCGATAAGATTATTAAGCCCCCAAATTATGTGAATGTAAAAAAACCATAGTGGAATTTGAGTGATGGAAGACCATTAACTTGCTGCGGATTTACAAGACTTGAACAGAGAGTTTTTTTATTTGCTTACAAAGTGGACATTTCTACAAGTGGACAAACGGTTCCCAAATTTATTACGTAAGTGTCAATAAAACTAATCATATAGGTACACATACAGGTTACAATTAACAATGTTGTGTTAGTTTAGAGTGCAATTGAACTTTGTTTGGAGTTATGCAGATTTTGACTGTTATATATGCTTTTATCTAGTTTAGGAGATCTAAATTCAGTGATAGAGCTCTCAATATGGCCAGGTTTACGACATGTTATACATGTATAAGTAGATAATCTGTAATCTATAAGTGTATTGGATAACCTAGCTAGCTAATATCCTTTGTTATCGGAAAACTTGATTGATCTATCATTGGAACTGATGTTAGCTGGGAATGAAAACGTTAGCAGTGAGTTACAAATCTTTATTCATTAATTACTCATTCAATGTTATTTAAGCTATATAACCATTAAGCTGAATTTTATTTTCATGCATTTCTGACTGTACCATTTAAAAATCCATACCGTTCTTTGATTTTATTTTAAGTACTGTGTCTTTTGAAGTATTACATCATACATCATACATCATACATGATTACATCATAGTGGGTTACAAATACACCTTCACAAATCCAGAGTTTTATAAAATATATGGGTTTACATTAGTGTATACCGTGTAAAACAAGTCAAGGCCTGTATAGTGTGTTGTTTCCTGAACGGATTGTCTTGGGAAGTGTTTCTATGTGTTTCAGCTTCTTATAAACATGTTCCTGTGGTTTGTAATGTAAACACTGACATCCTTTGGTGGGAGATTAAATTATTAAGATTTTGACGGCCCTCTATTGTTTATATGTCAGAAGTGGAAGCTCAGGATTAATCCAGGTATGCGGAAATGATAACAAACGAACAGTTTTCAGTAAATAATTGTAGATTTGGTGTAGCAGCTATCAGTTCTAGGAGTACCTTGATAATGATCTTGTGTGTAAAGAATTTTAAATTTTCATTTTTTAAAAAATTTCTTTAATATATAAATATTTTTCAGAATAGGAAAAAAGAAAACTAAGGTACTTAATTTAGAGATGGAGCTAAGAGAGAGAGAGAGAGAGAGAGAGGGGGGGAGAGAGATGGAAATTTGATGGATTCTTGAGAAATGATTTTTTAAAGGGAGGATTTAGTTATTTTTTTAAAATTCTGCAACAGTTAACAAGAGTTATTAATAGAATTTCTTATATATCAGTTATCAAATTTTTACATGCTTGCCTATAATTTCTCCTTGGCAATTGTTTTATAATTTCCTTATTTTATTTATGGAAAATCTTTAACTATCATCATTACCAAATTTAGATGCTACAAAATCAATAATGATGCCATGAATAGACTATTTCTGCTACTTTAAATAAATCTTGCTTCATTTCCAAACAGAATTAATGCATGCAATCAAAAATAGGAGAGGATTTAATTGTCAGGTTCTAACTGATAAAGAAAAAATAACCTCAAAATCCAATAGATGTTAAAGATGCCCTCTTGTTCTCTCTCCCTTTCTCCATCTTTGCACATCTCTGTCTGTCAGCCAGCTGTCTGTCTGTCTGTCTCTCTCTCTCTCTCAGTCTCTCTGCCATGTCTCTCCTCTTGGGTCATGATGAGGTACAAGTTATGGTGAAGTCTAAGACATTGATTTTGGTGTTTTGCTAAAGGGTATGTAAAGGTCTGTATAATTCTTTTTCAAAGGAATCAGATCTATACCAATTTGTTTTTCCCCAACATCCAGACCCTAATTACTTTTTTTTCTTTCTCAGTCGTCATGGTAATAAGAAATTATATCAAATGACAATTTTAGTTGATCAAGTACATTTTGGTAATGCCTTTATTTGCTGTGTTAGCATGCTCAGTTTGTATAAAGAAGTAGCAAAGGGATGAATTTATAAAAACACTTTAACAAAATTTAGACTTTAATCTAGCTCAATTAATATTTGAGTTGATAAAGCAAAATTTTTATGCTGTCTTATCAAATATATTCATAATGGATTTTGGTTCGATTTTAGCAAGCACTGTCTTCGATTAGCAGAATTAATTGAAAAATTTCCTGCCGAAATAATATTACACGTCTAATAATGATGAATGAGCTGAAACACGTCTGTCAGAATTAGCAGAATCAGTTCCCGATACACTGATGTTGCGGCATTGAGAAACTCGTGATTTCTCCGTTCCATAGAGTACCACTTCTAATCCACAAAGATTATGTACTTTGGACTAATAACGTTCCAAATTATCAAGATTTGATTTAAGCATCAGGCGGTCTAGAGTTGATATTGCCCAATTAGTCAATAAAGTATTCAATACGTAACTTTCTTTACATTTAATAAAATTAATAATTCATTTTAGGCAATAAAAGTCTTAGATTTTTTCAAAAGTGTTTGTCTGGCTTAAACAGAACCCTATAAATATGTATTTAGCAGTGATTTTTTCATTTCGTTTACAAGCATGTTTAAAGCCCCAGCTTTAGATTACCCTGGTTGCATTTGCGTCAGAAGGGTTCAGATTTATAATTTAATGTCGGGTCATTTTTTGCTCCATCGCTTTCATGTAAGTGACAATTTTCTTTTTCGTTCTGTAGCGTAATTTGGTAAATACTCTTGGCTAATGGAAACATGGCTAATCGTGTAGACTCGTTCTTTTGTCAATATTGAAGTTTGAAGAAGCAGATTTACTTTCATGACTTACTAAGAATAGACTTCATTAATACCATGTATGTGGACAAGAGATTAAATTCCATGCATCTTTAAGGATCCAGCATTAATTGATTTTCTTTTTCCTTCTGAAGGATTCTGGTAAAGATTTTTTCAGTTTCTTCTCATAATGATGGGCTACTTGTCTTGGCTTGAAAGGAGAAAAATGCTATGGGCTATTTTCTTAATGACTTCATATGGATTTTTCATGATCCTGTCTTTTGTAGTGTATACGCAGACCTTTTTGGACTATACTTCGCTGGTGTCTTTACGTGTATAACTGTGCCATTTAATTGCAGTTCATTTAATGTGGTCAGAAATTTGTGGGCTATTTAAAGCTTTACCCTGTTTACGTTTTATTCCTATTATCAGATTTAATTAAGCAATAATGAATTAAGCTTGCGGAAAAGTGTATTTGCTCAGTGTAATAACTTTCTAGTCCGCGGTGAGGAAACTTTAATTTCCTGAGGGCCTATAGGATAAGGTCTCTATTCCAGTGCAAAACTATCAGATACCTGCTGAGGAAATTCTGATCAGAAATTAATTAATAAAAAAAAGTGAATGTGCCGAAGCTTCAGATTCAGACCTCTGGGTCTTTGATGTTTGAAGAAGACCTGAGGAACATGTTGTTTTTAATTTCTTGTCTTTGTCTCAACAGTGTCTTTGTCAAGTAAAGAATCGATCTACTGGCTCAGCCATTGATTAAAGGCACCTATAGTGTGCATCATATGTCTTGCTGCTTTACCAGTAACATTCCACAACAAAGAATTTTGGGGGGTAAGGGGTGTAATGATTTAACTTAGTGTCCTTAGACAGAAGATTTCTCTAAATGTTATAATCAATACTCTCTCTTAAATCAGTATTCTTTTTCCTTAACTTTGCAGAAATGTTATCTAATTCTTTTAAATCTTACACCTTGAACATGTATTTTGCAGATCAATTTATCACAATCTCAAACAGTTTTGGGTTTATGGGTTACATCTTCCTTGACAACATTTTCATGTAGGACACAACTGTTAACAACACAAATTTTAAGCTCACATTGTTCAAAGTTGCTTAAGACCAGAAATGTGTGAGTCGAACCAGCAAAACCAGAAAAGCCAATTAGTCAAGGTCAAGGATTTATTTTTTAAGAGGCGGTGGAGTATTAAATTCTAAGACATAAGAGAAAAACACAAATTACTCAAGGCCAGGAGGTCTGTCATGTCCCTAGGCCAAGGTCATATGGACAAAAGGTCAAGGTCATATGGCTCATAAATTTTGAATCTTACTGTAGTGAACAAACCTGACACAAACGTATTATCGTATTTAAGGAAAATTACATGCCATTAAGACAGTTCTTAAGTTCCTCTCAGATAATAGTCTGTGAAAATAGGAGAGAAAATGAGTATTGATTTCAATCAATGTAATTAATCGATTTCTAAATGTGTCTTGATTGTTTTTTTTTAAAGTACATGTACTACTGTGTGCACCAGTAGAATTGCTTGACAAGACATTTTGGCCTAAATGTAAAACCTTTAAAATTACAGTCAAATCCCAATTAACTGAACTAATTTAAGAACAGCTGTAATTTTTCTTCATTTATTATCTGAAAAAGAGGAAGAGAGATTGAGCTGTATGATTTAGGTTTTACTTATAATTCATTGTCTGACAATTATAGACAAAGCCTTCCGAACATATTTCAATCCATTATTATTTTACGCTGATTAGTCAGTGGCTAATTGACAGCAGTAGAGTTGTAATTGACACTCGGTGTAAGAAACGGAGAGGGAAATGCAGCAATTTGCTGCCGAATTCTAAATCTTGCTGAGAACTCGTAAAGCTTACCTCTGAACAGTTTACGCTGATAAGTTTGGAGTATGATTTATAGTCTGTGTCACTCTGTCTTATTATTCAGGTTAACGTATAGTTATGATAATGATAACAAATCATTTTCAATGTCTGTGTTTCTTTAAAAATGTTAACAACGAGTTATAAAAGTGGAAAATGAGCTGCATATTTTCTGAACTTTTGCAAGATTGTATCTGTGATAACTGTTGCTGAATTTGAACATTGTTTTATACAGAGGTATTTTAAAACTTCTGATAAAATAGCCCTTGAAATTTAGGATTGAATGCAGTACCTTAAATGAAAATCTAAGTTGTTTGATTTTCTCTTTGTTTTCTGATATAAAGAAAACAAATTACTAATCTTATAGTTTCATATATTTAGAAATTTTATGGATAAGACAATCCAACTTTGTAAATAAAAAAACAGTTTAAATGATGAGGACTGAAAATTTAGATTGTTATAGTCAAGAGTTTGGGATACTAACACACCGAATAGACAAGTTTTACTGTACATATTTGAAAATGTTACTTTTTTATATAAATCCATTTTCTGTATTGGATTTCTCTTGCATGTACATGTGGACCAGGTATATTTTCTCCTCATTAGCTTGATTTAATATTAGAATGTTAAGTTTTGGGATGGTTTCATACAGGTTTTTGCAACATAGTAACATTAAAAAGGTAATAGTATGCAAATTTTAAAAATGAAGGGTTGCTAACCTGACAGATAGGACAAAATTTTATGAGAGAGATTCAGAGATTCAAATCTAAGGAATTTTATGAGGTGATAAAACTGCCTTTGTCCAAATCAGATTTCAACCAAATTTTTATTTATTTTCTTTTTGTAGAAGGAGGAAAACAAGTACAGATCTCAATGAAACTAAGCACCGGCCAAGACTCTGGCAACCCCCCAGACCAAACCAACCCCCCCAACAAAATGATGGATGCCGTAGATAAGACGGACAGAGAGAAGAAGGACAACTTTGAGATTGAGGTCGCGGATGAGCATGGCAAAGCTGGCCAAGTTGAGATAGATTCACCCGAGGAGGAGCTTCAGGAACGTATGTATCTTGTAATGGGTTTTTCGACGACCCATGCTTTTACTAGCATATTAATCAGGCTTGCAGTTTTCATTTTTTATGTGTTTTAATAATTTTTTTTTTTCAATCTAAATTTAATTTTTAACTTTATAACCATACATGTGAATTGTATTTGTGTTTCTTAATATCTTTGATATGTTTTTTTTTATTATAATAAGCATACAATCATCTGCCTACTTGTAGGATCAAAAGCGTACAATTACAAAAAAAGATAAAAATTCATTACTTTTCAGGGTTTTTAAAAATTCACTAGGGAGCAGTTAGTAAAGATAAATGAGCTAATTTGTTGTCCCTATGAAAAGAAAGCAAACAGAGGAATTCATGATCTTTTTTTTTTAGCTTTTTCTAATGTTTCATGTGTTTTTTAAAATTTATATGATCCACTGTCAGTTTTGATAGATAGGAAAAGCCAAAATTAACCCAATATAGTCGTAAAAATTTATCACCCATGAAACGGTTTCATGGTACAGAATGTTTCAGAGGATGTTTTTTTTTGTGTGTGTGCACTATTGTAAAGATGTCATTCAGTACTGCACTTTTGTAACTTCTGAGAGATTCCGACAGAGAGATAGGGATGAAGTGAAATACTTAGATCTGGTAATGTAATTGTCCTTGTACCAGTATTCCCTTGGTTCTTGTTCGGGCAGAAGTTGAAGACTTGATGTGTTCTGTTCAAGATCATTGCTCTATTATTGTTTTATGTAGCCTCAAACTGACAAATCAAAATATTTTTTTGATGGGCCATCTCAGTTTAGAAAACAGGGTGAATAATATGTGTATTTTCTGATAAAAATATAGGTAAGGCATTCACCTTTATTGTGAACAATGAATTTTGATTTCCTAGATGACGTACTAGTGAAATAATATCTCTCAAAAACTAGCTGCCTCAATCTTCTTTTGGTAGATTGGATTTCTTTCTTTAATCAGAACATAAGTATCAAAATTCAATCTATAGGCACATTTAATTAACCTAGCTTTTGCAAAAGAATATGCCTTTACCTGGCTGCAGAATCAAAGGAGAATTACAGTTATTTGGTGCAATAATTTCTAGGGGGAAATCAAATTGGAATCAAAAGGGTGTGGCTTTATCTGAAGCAATAAGTCAGGAAAAAAAGTTACCTGGTAAATGAATATTAAATTTAAACATTATATGCAGGTTAGCATCAACTTGAAATAATTCTGCATCACTGCAATATTTTTTATAGCATGTTCTATATTTTGCAACACAATTTGAGCATATCTCAGGAAATGTACCATTTTTTTCTTTTTTGCACAACTGAGACACACATTTTGTTACATAATTTGAGCATACGTTAAATAAATGTACCATTTTCTTGTAAGAATGAAACACAAAACAATTGATATGTTTTCCTGATCAATGGGTTGGGTCGTCAAGGGGCGGAAAAACAACAGCAGAGGAAATTAGTCCTCAAGTTCTCGAGTAGACATAATCGTAGAAACGAGACAGTAATAATATCTGCTGCTCTTCCCAGAAAAATATCTATGCAAGGAGGTAATGATGAATTACAACTGCTTTCTATGTAAAATAATAAAATGCAGACTGCACATTTTGCTGAAAAAAAATATTGCTGGAGAAAATTAAGTGTGTTTTTAGCAGGTGGTCTAGGTAGATTGGTAGCAAAATATACGTTTAGTTATACTGGTAATTGTAGAAAATTGTCATTCATTGATTCATTTGTATAGTACCTTCCTATGTCTGTTATTCCCCTACAAAAAAGGTTCTTGGTATTGAAGTTAATTGTCTGGGCTTGAGGGTCATGAAGGGTTAGAAATTTTACAATATATCCCAATCTCTCCTTTCTTTTAGCCACACCCATTAAAGGCAATGTCCGTAAGACTTCAATAAGTGAGAAAGTGGAAAGGACGAGAATGTCTGAGGCCTACATAGAAACCATCAAGGTAATCAACAGTTCTCTCCCCTTACTTTTGTAGCCTCTAATTGTCTCCCTTTTTACTAACCAGTTTAGCTCTCAGCAAAGAAGTAGCATGTTCCTGTATGATACAATTATGTGACCCTACACAAAAAGCATGTTATATGATAAACATTTGGTTTGAAAACTTTATAGAATTTTTTTTTTACAAGTCCAGCATGATTGCTTTTGTCTTCTGCATGTAGATATTGTAAAGTTTTTTAGTTCACTTGAGCCAAAAGCTAGATATCTGAGTTAAACTTTTCTGATTGAAATTTGTCCATTGTCTGTCTTGACCGGTTGGCAGGGGATGCTCACTCCTCCATGGCACATGATCCCACCTCTGATGTTTTGGATGTCTATTTTTGCTCTAGCTGCTCCTAATTTGTCTTGTTTTGTGGACTTTTGAGATTGAATACTGTATGTTATTTCCATATATATCAGTGTAAACCTTTCACATTTTTATCTTTTTCTCCAGAAGCACTAGGACCATTTTTACCAAATCCAGCACAGAGTATCTTTGGGTAAAGGGGATTAAACTTAATTGTTCAAATGAAGGATGATACCCTTTTCCAAGGGAAGATAATTAAGAAATAGTAAAAAAAAAGATCTTCTTCACAAGAACGATTGGGCCAGAAAAAATGAAACTGCTGGAGAGCTTTCCAGGAAAGTAAAAATTCAAATTTATTCAAATCATGATGCCCTTTGGGTATGATGGGTTCACTATTGGCATTTTAAGTTCAACATTTAAAAAGAAAAGAATAGGGAAAATCTTAAACTTGAATGACAGGGTCATGATTGGACATGTTTGTTTGGGAAAGTCCTCGAGTAGTGTAGATTCAATTTAATTAAAGTAATGACAACCTGACTATGTTGGGGCCACTATTTAAAAATTTTTCTTTTTTAGATATAAAGTCAAGATTAGTTTTAATTGTATGGAAGCATCAGCAGGTATTGAAGATCCAAGCATGATCACATCATGACTGAATGGGGGTAGGGTTGGATCATGTGACAGGGGATCAAATTCTAAATTCAAATTCTAAATCGAAATATATAGGAAAAATCATTTTCTAATGAACAGTAAAGCCTTGACTACTTATATTTATATAGAAGCATCCCAAGATTCAAGTTTGTTCAAATCATATGACACACTGGACCTAGGGTGGAGCTAGGGAAGGGTGGTGCCTCAATATTTTTTCTTTATTTTACAAAGAAATACACATAGGGAAAAAAATCTGTTGATGAGGAATTGAAGAGCTATAGTTACTCAGGTGAGCATTGTGGCCCAAGGGCCTCTTGTTATCTTAGACATCATGAGAGGACTAATAATTATGGATCTTGCTTGATAATGAAATCTTTTTGTATCTTTTTCTCTTAATTAAAAGTCAATGCTTCATTTCTTTTACTTCTTTTTCATTTACGTCATGGCTAACTTAATTGCCTTATAGGTAAGCGGATCATCAGATACGCGATAATAAGGAATAGTTTGTGAGAGAAAAACATATTGAATAGTTATAATAGAAAGACGTCATGTTACATAATGTCTCTTTAGAAATGGTTTCAATTTGGATGGCTTTGTCTAGATTTACAATTGTGTTACCTTTAATGAATTTTACTGTTAAAAAGAAAAGCCAGTTACGGACTTAAAATATGCCAAATATTCCTTTTGTTGACGAACATCTATATACTGAACAAATAAATATTGTGTAGGTTAGACTTATTACATGTGTATCCAAATTTAATGACCATTAGATTTAATCTTTGGTGAAATGGCATTCTGGTCTTTATAATGGTTTGTTAGTAAACAAATTTATTACAAAATAGTTAAGTATGGGTATAGACTAATCCACAAATCTGCTTTGTGAAATCCTTAGCAAAGGGGACCATTTGATTTTTTTTAAATATATGAAATAAATGGGTTTCCTTTTTCTCCCCTTTAGTTGCCTTAATGAAATAAGAAAATGTGTTTTGAACATTAAATTTAGAATTATTAAATATGTCTTTTTCAAAAGTTATAAATGAATTTTCTCATGGTAATCATTTGATATCAATTTGATAAGGCTGTAGGACTTGCATTATATGTGGAAAAGATTAGTAAAAAAAATTGTGTGTTTGTGAAACACTCAGATACTCCCGAAGGGTAGCTTATTTTTCTCAAATGGAAGTCAAACTCCAAGGTCTAGTTCAAAGGGTCAAAATTGTTGGTATCAAGAGGAATTAGGTCTTTTCACAAGAGAAACACCTATTAAATCCCTAGTACTTACTGCTCAAAAGTTATGGCCAAGGTTAAAGTTTTACAAAAAAGTTTTTCACAAAGTGAGTCACACTCATAAGGTCAAGGTCAAAAGGTCAAAAATGTTTAAATGGATTGAAAGGTCTTGTCACAATGAATACACATGTGAAATATGAAAGCTCTAACACCAACTGTTCAAAAGTAATGGCCAAGGTTAAAATTTGGTTTTTTTTGTGTAAAAGTGGGTCAAACTCCAAGGTCAAGGCCAATACTGTAGGTCAAATTTGTTGCTACCCAAAGAAAGGTCCTGTCACAAGGAATACACCTGTGAAATATGAAAGCCATAGCCCAGCAAAAAGTTGTGGCAAGGTTTAAGTTTTTGCGGACAAACAGATAAAAAAGACAGACAGACAGATGGATGCGACAAAAACTATATTCCCCCCGAATCTTAAATTATGAGAGCATATTACAAGTTCAATTTTCCTTGTTTCCAGAAATTCTATAAAACTGTATCAATATAGCCAAATAGTCTGGTAAAAAAATATGGGGTTTTGCAAAATACAAACATTGTAAGGTTGCTCCATTGTTTTGTTTTGATACTATGAAAAATAAAGGTTGCCTTTAATTTGCTTTGACCCACTGCCTTTGCTGTGACCTATTGACATTTAAATGAGTCAAAGTCATGTTAAATATGAAAGTATGAAATATTTGCCTGTTAGTAATTGTAAAACATTTATTAAACTCCAAATTATTCTTAAAAACATGTTCTTTGTCACAATTTGATGATGATAATTAAGGTTACATAAATATCAATGTTTACCAAAAAATAAAATTTCTGTAAATTATTTTTCAAAACATCTCATCTGTAATTGGAAATTACAACCCTGATTCCATGATAATACCTTGTAATACCTAGTGGGTTCACATTTATAACGCAAGCCATCTCCTGCAAGCAAAGGACAAGGTTACCACTGACGTCAGGGAGTTTAATAGCCGTACAGACTCTTGTCAATGAAAATAGATTAATTCCAACAGAAGTGTATGAAAATCTAAGACACTAAGAGAACAAAATGATTTTATATTCGCCTTAAAGGAGTTAAACTTTGAATGATTGGCTTTCATGAAGAAGGTATAAAAATATTAAAACTAAAAAGGCATACTGCTTTTGTGGGGTGAATTATGAGTGATGGTGTGTGTTTAGGTCGGTGATAAATGGTTTTAAAGCTCTCATGGAGAGGTAATGACGACTTGATAGTGCTTTATTAGTCGTTAATGAGATGGTTAACCACATCTCCCTCCTATAAAGCTATAGTGACCAAGTTCTACCAGGGCTGGGCATATATAATTCTCATCTAACTATTCATTAAAATAACCACATCTCCCTCCTATAAAGCTATAGTGACCAAGTTCTACCAGGGCTGGGCATATATAATTCTCGTAACTATTCATTAAAATAACCACATCTCCCTTATATAAAGCTAGTGACCAAATTCTCCCAGGGCTGGGTTACAATACAATTCTCATCTTACCATTCAGTCAAAAAGTCTTCTTCTGTCTGTGTGTTTGTTGGTAACCATGACATAGTAAAAATTTTCACTGATTGATAAAAGTTCATTTATTAATTTTTTTTTCTTTCTGAAGGCCCCCTGTTGTGAGCAATTAGGTCCATAGAACTCTCATTGTGGCACTTATAGCTGTACATCATGATATGTTCAAACCAAAACCATATCAAGTTTCAAACTAATGAACTAATAATATAATCCCCAAGAAAACAATTTTTTTTACAGGGAAGAATATCCTTACAACATTTTACATGTAATGTACTCCATGTTAAAGACACGCATTAGCAGTAACTGTAAATAGAAAAAAATTCATGATATTGCAATTATACCCTTACCGGTAATTAATTATTTTCATTGATGAGGCCAAATATTAGGTCAGAATGTATTTTTTCCAGTAGCAATGTAATTTTGGTTTTGACTTCATAAATTCCTTGTCAGTATCAAATGTTTGCAGGGTAATTTGTTTTGCTTTGTACGTATAAGAAGTATTCTAGCATAATCTGGCAGCTTTGTCCTTTTGGATAAATTTTATCTCGTACGTTTGCCTTCTTAATTTCTTAATAAGATGACTAAAGTCGATTTTGAAAATTTAAAATCACAAAATGCAATTTCTCATTTGATAAAATTTGAATTAGATTTGATTTAGCGAATTTCTTAATGTTCTTATTGATGTATATGTGTTAGACATTTAGAGTTGTACTTGTATTAGCGGAAGTTTCTTTCTGCCAAAAACGCTAAAAAGAATACACCACCAATTTTATGTTATATGTTTATAGTAATTGTGGCATCATAAAAATTTAGCAGGTCAAAGTGGGTTTGCACTTTGCAGAAATGCAATTATAGAAATGTAATGTGCCATTTTTTTTCAAAAAGTACTTTATGAATATATCCCAGGATAATTCTCAAATATATCTTTTATTATTATTACAATTAATACTTTAATGACTTGTTTTTGAATTTTTGCACATGGTAGTTAGCAAATGTAATTGTTTAGGACTATACCTTTTTCTGCAGTGCATGCATGGGGTAGCTCAATCTACACATGGCTATTAAAAAACATGTCAATATTCGTGCTGTCTTTAAAAGTATTTATGATTTTTAAATTTATGCTTGTAGGAAAATGCTGAAAAGAGGAAAAAGCAATTTGAACAGATGCTGGATGAGCATGCAGAAATTGTACAGGAAATCGGAAAAGCAGGGAGCAGGGAGGATTTAGAAGACCAGAGAGACCATTGAGCCCTCCCAGCCTCTATCCCCCCTACAATCAAACCATGGTGGCATTGTAATACATGGAAGACAACATGCTATATATATAGACATGTGTTACTATATAAGGAATCACATTTAGTGGGTTTATGTGATAGAACTGCCATCTAATATAGAGACTTCATCATAGAAGTGATTATACCAACAAGAAAATGACCATCATTTGCAGTTATTTGTCAACTTTATTTAGACTCTGTCATTACCTGAGCCGACAGGAAACTGCCATTAGATATCATCAACTCCATTTTGTCTTCCAGACAACAGTTGCTAGGAGACAGGACACTGTGATAATTTTATCGCCATGATGACAGATTATATCACCATGGTGACAAGTTGTAATTATATTGGATATAAATGTCTTAGTTTTCACCCTTCAGAGGTAGCGGCCATTGGCTTCTATATACTGGAATCTCATCGGATATTCATTATTAACTTAAGAAAAGTATTTTTGGCCATTGCCTTGTTTATTGGTGCAGGATGTCTGCAGCAATTTCTAGGAAATCTGTCTTCGGTCTGAATTCATAGAAGTGCAATTTCATTTTTTTTAGTACAGATTTTTTTCTGAAATGTCAACAGCTATTGAAGTCTGTTTGCATTCAGTCTGTACAGAAACAAAACCATTTTATAAATTCACCAAAATAGAAGAAAAAATTATTTTTAGAGTCGATTCTAGCAATGGTTTCATTGAAAGAATACATCGTGTGTTAATTATAGAACTGGTATGTTTGTGTCTTATTTACTATGGCATGTTTTAAGCTTAAATCATGTTTTTACATTAAAAAGGAAACATTTTTCATCCTGTTACACTGAGTGAATGTCTGGTTGATATGGTGTGAGAGTGTCATTAGATATATTATAGATGCTCAGTTACATGATTGATATATATTCATGAGATATAATTGTGAGATAATGTTTGTATAAATATAGGGTCCACAACTGTGAAGAAAAAAAGGAATATAGTTTTTAATCGATAAGGGTATGACTTTTTTTTGTAATAATGAATATTTAAAATAACTTCAGCTTGATTTTAGATCACTTACAGTTATTTCTTTGTTTTAGAAATGTTTAAATGAATCTATAGACAAATATATTGCTTCAAGAAAATTTAAAGCAGATTAAAGTCTCCTTTTTGAAAACTCCAAAATCTAAGGTTATCTGTATAAAATACAGGTGACCTTCAATATCTTGAACACTGATATCTTGAATACCATGGGTAATATTAATTAAGTGATTTGGAAGTCCTAACCATGTATGTCTTTAGCGTTTTAAAATTACCCTTGATATCAGGAATTCCTGGATATCTTTCTCAGCCACCTGGATTTCAGGATAACAAGACTTGACTGTACTTGTAATGTTATACTCAAACAGCTATGCAGAAAAAAAATTCAACTGAAAGCTTACCATTTCAAATCTCTCACAAGTTTTTTTTTTCTCTCATGTAATATTTTGCAATATTGACTTTTGATGACTCAATCAGGTATGAATTTTGCTTGGTTTAAAAGTAGTTTGCACAATTTTTAACAATATGAAAGTATACACAAAAAGATTAATTTAGATTCATGAATACTGTGAAATCACTAATTTTTGTGGGTGTTAAATTTTCATCGGTTTTCTGGTTTGGAGAGACCCACAAAATGTAAATTTTCATTCAAATAACTAACAAAACTCTCCTTTATCCATGAATTCAAACCCCTTGAAGAAATATATTTTTCCTTAACCCATGAAAATTTGAGCCCTCAAAAAGGTATGTGATTTTAACAGTAAATGGAGCGAGCTTTAGAATTTATGACTCTGGCCTTTGAGATCATGATACAAAGGAATTGTGGTCTAGGTGCTGAGACACCTGTTTGTAAAATGTATTGTTTATTTTTAGCCTGTGACCATTAATCATAACAGATTAAATAAAGTTACTTATTATAGATCTAATCACCTTGTTGATCTTTTTATTTTTGATATAAATTCTAATTCTCTCAATGTAAAGAAATCAATCTGTGCCAGTGAGTACACATAATGTTAAATGAATGTAACACAGCCAAGGTCACAGCAGCTGAAGGTCATTACCATGCAGTAACGACTCGATAGATTGACCATGTCTGTCCACCTTTTCAATATCTGTCAACTGTTTTGTTAACGTCCATGTTAACTAATGTCCCCTGGCTAATGCCATTTATAAATCACTTGTCAAGAATGCGTGGCGCAGTGGTTAGAGTGTCTGCTCTAGAGTAAGGAGTTGATCCTTACGTCACGGGTTCAAATCCCACTGTGGAAGGTAGATATTGGTCCTTTCGATGAGACTGTATATACCAAGGTCCCCTGTTGCAGTAGATGCTAGCACAAAAAAACCCCACTGCTAATGGCCCTGAGTGCCAAGTATAGGTCAGAATTTTGAACCTCTCAACGGGCAAGTGGTGGTATCTCCAAATGAGTGAAAAACCTTGAAAAGGAATTGGACAACAAAACTTGTCAAGAATATAAACTGAGAACAGACAAGTCAAATTTTCAAATTTATATAGCTTTTGATTTAATCATGATTGCATTTGAATATTCGACAAATTTGCAATTTTTAAAAATATTTGTTTACTAAAAAATCAAGATATTCAAAATATAAATTGTGACATAAATTTGTTCTCAGTTTAATATGGACTTTGACCCATGTTTATACATATTCAATTTCATGCAAGGGTGAAGTTGATCTATACCTGATTTAAACTAGTAAAAAAACAACTTCCATCTCTGTTTTTGGATGAATTCAGACCTTCTTCAAAATTTACATTAATTTATCCAAAAAATACTAGGTGAGTTGACCTTGACCTATAAATTTGAAATTTTTTGAAACATTTGTTTGTAAATTCTTTGCAATCTGACAAGACCATCTTTAATATTTCTTATTTTTCCATGTTTTGTATTATGTTAAACAACAACTTCAAAGGCCCACTAAATCAAATGATTTTACACAAACACAGAAATAAATGACACTCTGCTACCTTGTGAACAATGAATTCAAAGTCTTTATTTTCACATCAATAACAAACTTATATGGTAGATGGACATCCAGACTTGATCTTAACATTAAAAATGTGACACAATGTAAGATGTACATTGTATTACAGAATCCAGAGAGACCAAATATTGGCCAATAATCATAAAAAATTCTTATAAACCTAGTAAAACATTATCTTCACAAACAAACAAACCAAAAACAAAAGATAAAAAAGAAAAATAATTCATTAAACAAACACAATGGAAAAAACAAATTTTTAAAGAGAACGCTTAACTAAGGGTCATAACTCTGATTCTAGGCTAGCAATGACTATTTGTTCGGATAAAAAGATTGTACATGCATGTAAGTGGTTAAATTTACAATAAAATACTTGGTAACTGTCTTGAAAAATATAAGGCTAGTAATATTAAGGTTATGTAAGGAAAAAGGAACTTTCTATCACATTTTTTTCGCAAGCCCAAATATCTTATGAGAATTTCAAGACAGTAAATCATGCATTTTGTTTATCCTGCTGCAAAGTTTTGCACATGATGTCCAAAATGAGCTATATACAATACAGATGATGTTATAAACGATGCTTTCCAAGACTATGAAATGCACAAGACTTTAATTGGTATTGACTGAATGAAGCTTTTTGGTTTATTGTTTTCTGCAGGATAAAATTTCATAAAAAATGCACAAAAATTTCAATGAAACAAAATTCTGACAAAAAAACAGAAAATATTTTTTCATTAAAATAATACAAAACAGATAAAACAGAAAATATATAAAAGAAAGGAAAAAATCATAAAAACATAACATCATGCTGCTTACAATACAAGGTTGATGTAGGAGACCCTGGTTGTCTCCCTTATACATGTAATAGAGCTCTAGGTGCTAATTTTGGCAAATGCTTCAACTATAATGATCGACATAATTTAAAAAAATTATTCAATTTCCACAAGATTAAAAGCACATGATGGCGCTTGTTTGTTCAACCAATTGCATTACAAGTAGAAAAACAGAATAAAATCCTTGTTAATAAACCAATCCAAGACTTCTAAATGTTACATTAATTATAAAATTAAAAGATATTTAGGACAGTAGAAGTTTTTGATTATAGAACAATTTTGTAGGAGTTTATGTTTAATTGAAATTCAAAGTTCAACATATCAACGAGTGGGTTATTTTAGTAGAGTGTTAATTTTTTTACCCTGTTAAATATTCAGTCTTCTTGAAAGACCAGAGACAGAGAGGTCACTTCAAGTTTGAGATCATACTTTAATTATACAGTAGCCTTGTTACAAA
The DNA here is from genome assembly GCA_003671525.1 of Saccostrea glomerata. Taxonomy (NCBI): domain Eukaryota; kingdom Metazoa; phylum Mollusca; class Bivalvia; order Ostreida; family Ostreidae; genus Saccostrea; species Saccostrea glomerata. The sequence continues at coordinate 126,550 of PRKT01000263.1, read as the reverse complement.
TTATCATAGTCCATTTATATGATTATAGAAAACTAAAAATATTAAAGCACCTCATTGAAAAAAAAAGTACATACACACAAGTATGGCACGCCAAATTCACAAAAATGAGATAATCATAGTTTCACAATTGATAAACTAGGTTTATCGACTGTAAACTATAGTTTACAAACCGTAAACTATAGTTAACGATTCGTTAACTATAGTTAACGATTCGTTAAGTATAGTTTTCATCTGTAAAACTATATTTAACGGTTGTTAACTATAGTTTACGAATGATAATCTAAGTTTATCTGTCTGTAATGAAACGTTAACAATAGATTTTGTTGATAAACATAGATTCACGTCTGTAAACTATAATTTACGATCGTTAACTATAGTTAAGAGTTGTTAATCATAGTTTCACAAATCGTGAAACTATATTTATCAGATCGTTAACTATAGTTAACGGTTTGTAAACTATAGTTTACAAATCGTGAAACTGTATTTATCAGAAAATCTATGTTTTGCAATCGCAAATGATTGTTTTCGGTGTTAAGTATAGTTTACGGTTGTGAAACATAGATTATCGCGTTAACTATGGTTTACAGATGTGAAATATAGATTAACGTTGTTAACTATAGTTTACAGTTTGTAAACTATAGTTTACAACCGATAAACCTAGTTTATCGATTGTGAAACTATGATTATCTCATTTTTGTGAATTTGGCGTGCCATACACAAGCTCTTCCTGAATTTGAATGGAAATCAGTTATCTGAATAAAATTCAGCTACCTTTGCAAAAAGATGTTCTCTTCATTTTCTTCAATACATATATTAAGCAATGATAATGAAAAAATTGTTAAAATGCATGAAAAAAGTCATTAAAACAAATGTTTTATTGATGCTGCATCAAGGGGGACAACTGTTACTTTAAGACGAAAACCACATAGTTGGAAAAAGAACTTGACATTCATACTCTTATAACAATGTCTGAGGTGGTTGATCTTTGAGAGATGTGAGTATTCTCCTTCCATCCAATCATGTCAGCAAAGTGATTTATTCTATTATTAACTCACTTCATTAACGTCAACTGTATGTCTTCACGTGCCGGAAATGTCCCTGTATAAAAATTTAATCAGAACATGAGAAATGGTGAGAAATTGAGTTGTCAGCCATTCATGATTGTAAATACATGTACACATGTATAAAGAATTAATAGTGTTCTAGTTGATACATATATTAATTAAATCCAGAGGTCTACTTTACCGGTTCTCCTGCTAGGCACCTCAAACACTCTGATTGGTTGTTGTTATTATTGAGGCCCTGCAGAGGGAAACTATTGATGGGAAAGTTGAGTTTATTGCCCCCTGTTTGTGGCCTCTGAGATTCTGCCTGCAAAGGAAGCATAATAGTATTTTTAATTCCAACAAAAACATTTTTATGGCTAAAGGGCCTTACATTAACCAATCAATAATTTTCATAAAATTAAAATTTCTTTAATATATCATCATGATCATTCAACAAAATCATCTATGGGTATAATTGAACTCCACTTACCCAGTAAGTGAAAAAAAATGTTCTTTAATTTCTTATAATATAATTCAGCGACATTTTACACGAAAGGGAGGAAAGTTCCTACTATTCATTTTTAGCGAGAGACAGCTAGCTAGAGCTCTTTACTTGAGGTTTACTGCTTCAATTGACCAACTTCATTCTAGACTTTAAGATTTTAGCCTCTCATGCTTATAAGTCTCCATGGTTTTGACCCCTTCAAGAGGTTTATAGAGAAACTGTTTCAGCCATCTCCATTCTACACAGAAGTAGATTGATCAATAGTATTTACTATTTTGTTTTACATCTCAACTTCCATTTGAGAATTTTTCACTCCAACAGAATGCTGCTACAAATTTTGACCTTTTCTCGACACTCAAGGCCATTGAGCAGTGAGGGATCTTTATCATGCAAATGCCTGCAGTGACACTGGGCCTAAGTTTTTTGAGGTTTCACCCAAAAGACCCATAACTTTCACTTCAAAGTGCAGAATGCATTGTGAAGGAATAGTTCATTTCATCTTTTTTATTGACTTAGGTTAGTTGCTTCTGAGATTTGAACCAACGACCTTCCAACACGTTACCGACTGAGCTTCTGTGTACAGAGGTTGTCTATAAGAGAAACTCACCTGAGTTGTGACTTCCATCTCCTCTGTCACTTGAGATTCTCTCTGTGTTAAAAGTTGTAACATCTGCTGCCCTTCTAGAATATAAATGCATTGCTTCTTCTGTAAAACAAAAGGATAATGGGTAAAAGAAACGTAAATTAAATCCCCATTTGTAAAATTAAAATCTTTTATATTAATGGAATTGCGCCTGGGTCCATTTTACAAAAGAGCTTACGACTAAGACTAAAATTCATTCTGCTTATATCTTTCTTATTTGCATTAAATTGAAAATGGTTTTGAACCTTATAAAAGAAATGTAGAAAGATATTTTCATGATCAAAATATTAATCCCCACCATTGAATCTTGCAAACTTTTACTACCAACTCAAATTTTTGGTCTGGATTGTACATGTAGGCCTATATGATATTTCATTAACTTCTGCCCAAAAATTGGCTGGCCATACTTGTTTTTTGGTGATCTCCAGATACCACTTGTGCTCATTATCAAAAAATTATCATAGGCTTACTGGCTAATCTTACCTTCAAAGACCCGTCAATGCCTTCAATGGTAAATTTGCGTTTAGTAGACATGCCGAGTAAAATCATTGATCAATAAAAATAAAATAGCATGTTTTATTTAAGAATTGATCAATTTAAAAATTTCGGCGTGGGTTTCTCTTTCCTTTTTCTGTTTGTAAATAATTTTCTAATATTCAAGTTTTACAAAACTGTAATTTCCGGATTTCGTTTGGAACATTATTTCATCTCAAGTTCTGATAGATTTTTGAATTTTTTTCTAAGATTAATATTGTTTAATTATGCCATTATCATAACTTTAATTAACTTTTCGTAAAATGAAAACGCCAACTAATATAGCTTTTTTCGAATATGTTCTAGGTCGGGTTAACCATTTTTGTTTGCTCGTTCGAATTATCTCTATTTTCACTAATGGACAAGGGAACACACAAACAAATACGGTGATTTGTTTGTATATAGATTTTTTTTGACTGTCAATACAAGAAAACTGTATGTTTAAAACTATGATCATATGTATTTATCTACTACATGAAAAAATTTATACAAATATGCAATACGGTCGAAAATAGGATACGAGTAGCAATGCCCAATGATTTTTAAAGAGTCAAAAAATTGTTAGTTTTTTATGTCCATTGTGTAAAGTATGACCCACTGATTCCATATCAAAAATCATTTCTTAAATCGGGTGAAAATTGAGCTTTTAATGAATGTTTAAAAAATGCAGAATTCTTACAGAGTTATCCATCTTTCCGAGGAAAATGATTGGAAAGTGTACATCAGCAGATTAAAAGCAGATAATGCAGGAATACTAGATCAAAACAATTTTAGAATATAACCTATGTACCAGTTTGTTAATTTTATCTAAAATTTCATAATTTTCTCGTGCCACTGTTGAGACATAGAAGAAAATATGACACAGAATGTGAAATGCAAGAGTTGTCTTCCTTTGTTTTCTTTATTTATACAGAATAGCTTATGTCTCATTATTCGTATGCTGTGTTGTCATTTAAAGAAATAAACTTAGCAATAAAAATCAAAGTATGATTATAAATGAAGTTTTCATTTGACTTTCACTGTTTTCTTCACCAATGTAAGTCAATCTTGAAATTTATTCTTGTTCACTTTGAGATGAACCCTACTTTCGTTTTCGCGCACGAAATAGTCTTTGAACGGAATTTCATTATTAAAATGCTTCAGGATAGTTCAAAAACAAGAATATAACATTGTATCAGCTTGACAATGAAGTAAACAGACCATCATACGTTCAATTCACGTTGTGTACATTTTTTCTACACACGTGTTGGCTGGCTGCTACAATCCGAATTTGCTCCAGTAGGCCTTAGAAAATTCGTGTGGCGAACAAGAACGGTTGAATACTTGCCTGTAAGTGATATGCATTTGTAGTGGTATATCAAAAGAAGCTATTTTTGCATGTTTTGACACTGTACTCGTCCGTATATGAAAATTAGAGATTTTTAAATTTTTCAATCTATTTTTAAAACGACTAATCGCGCCATACTTCAAACATTCAGGGTTGGTAATGCTAGGGGACATCTCAAACTTCATAGAAAGGTCATCAAAACGTTTGAAAACACGAGGTAAAGTAGTGTATTAAGCCGTACTTTTTAAGCTCTTTTTAGATACGGAATCAAAACGAGGCTGAGGAAATCTGGAAAGTTATCTCCCCCTTGCTTGGGCATTGCTAATACATGTAGTAGATGAATGTGAAATATGCAAATTCAAATATTTACTGGTCAATTTACAGGTCCACTACTAATAGCTACTAATAGCTACATAGGTATTTTAGCCTATCCAAAGTAGCTATTTTTACCTACTTTCTGCTTTACTTGCATTTTGTGGCCAAATGCGCAGCAACGCCGCAACATGGTGAGCTCAAAATCCTTAATACAGTCACACTGCATGATGATGGATCAGTGGATAAGACAAAAATTTGGCCAAAAAATAATTACTTCATATATTATCTATTTCGCATTGAAACTAATGTAAAATTGCTGATTCATGAAGTATATAATCATTTTTTGGCCAAAATTTTGTCATATTCATCATTAGTGTGACTGTATCAAATAGTATGGTATTCACAATGTTGCGTCGTTTGGTCTTTTGGGCACAAAATGCAAATTATATTGAAAGTAGGTAAAAGCTAATAGCTACTTTGGGTAGGTTTAAATACCTACGTAGCTATTAATAGCTATGTAGGCCCGGTAGAAATAGTCTTAAACTTGACTGGACCTGATTTAATTTAGTCAGGGATTTATATATAATATACATGTACTAACGTTAATAAATAGGTCCCTGATTTAGTGTAAACGCAATATTATATAATTGGCAAAAGTTCGTCATGTAAGAAGCATCAATATTGTTTATTCATTTATACAACAGTCTAAAATGTGAGGCTATATGCATAAATTATACAATCATTTGTAAATATTATGTAATACAATCATCTCTTAGTAATAAAAAATTGACATATTTATATGGTAATATTAAAAATTGGAAAATAGTATGAAAATATTGTCATAAGAGTAAGATACATGTATATACCAGTTCATGATGCAAGCGACGGTACAATAGCAATCATTTGTATTTTGTAGAAATTACGGCGACACATGGAAAGCATACAGCTCAAAACATGTTTGTCTCCAAAAGTTCATTTCTTAATCACAAAAGCTGGTGGAAATAGAGATGATTTGAAAGTTGTGGGGTCTTCTTGCTGCATTACACCAGACGGCTTCATTATTTGGGATAAAGCTTGCATTTGCCTACCAGGTAAGTTTAATATATATCAGAAAATAGAAAATTGTGGCTGGAATCAGAATGAATCAAACCAGAGATATGTGCATAATTAAGGTTACTCCTACAAGTAAGAGCCTCGGTTAACGTCCCTTCGCTCCTTATATTACGCGGCGCCAAGTCAAAAGTATCTCGCCGTGAACCTCTAGCATGCTGGAGTAAATTAAGGTGTTCTTATAGAGAAGTGTAATTGATAATCTAAACATAGAAGTTGTAGCTAGTTGATTGTCAAAACTGCTTGGACTTGAATCCAGTCCTCCTCTTTACATTAGAATATATTAATCTATTCAAGCTTTTAAAATCTAAAATTCTAAAAAAAAAAAAAAAATCCCTGCCAGGGTTGACAAAAGATATAACAGATATAGATTGAATTCAATCAGATAAATAGGACTTACACAGAAAAGACATAAATTAATGTGGATATTGTGATACCTGAATTACTCCTAGTCTCCTACTACAAAGAATATACAGTCAAATCTCATTATCTCAAATTTGCTTTGACTGTCGTCATGAAAACAATTTAAAATATCCGAAAATCTGAGATATCCAGCCCAGGGTAAAAGAAATGAACAATTGGGACTTGCAAATCATTTTGTGGCCAGCAATCATTGTTGCTCAGGGTCACCAAAAGTTATATTATAAATTCAACATTTGAAGTGTAGATCCTCATTCTCCTGCATTAATTTTTTTTCTTGAATATATTTTACTCTTTATTATATCAGTTTATCTTCAGGGAATTGTCAATGGAATAACTACTGGTATGTCAATATTCCATGAAACAAATACATGTAACTTTTAAAATCAGAGGATATTGTGATATTTAGACAAGTTCAATGGCTTATGACCAGAAAACTTAGTTGTTAGAGCACATGTCTGGAGGTTCAGGGACCCATGGTCTGACTTGGTCTGTTGTACAGCAAAACTTGTTTAATACAAACACGGATATTGGGAATTTACGGATATAGGGAAGTTATCTTGAATACCCAGCTGTTAAAATTTAGAGAATTTTTACACAGATATAACGAATTACGGATATAGTGAAGTAATTTCACAGGTCCCAGTGACCTTGTTATAACCAAGTTTTGCTGTACTTTCCATCCTTTCATTTGTAATGAGATTGGGTCCATGAAACATATGGAGAAAACAAACAGTATTCAAGTCCTCAAAACAATTCAAAATATTGAATTTACAGATTTATTAAGAAAGTGAATATAGCAAAATAAAATACTGTACACCAAATTTTCACAAAACCATATAAGATACAGTATAATCCCTATTAACCACCCCTGCCCCTATAAGCATCCCCTTAGGTCTTTTTCAATTGTCAGGAAATAAGGGCCCCCTGTACAGTGATTAAAATTATCAAGAATGGTATCAAAAGTCTACCAAAATTTGAAGGAAGTGAAAATGAATCTTGTTTATTATCCAATTTCTTGGTGGAAAATGATTCATTTAGCATAATTTGGGTGGATTATCTTCACTTAAAGTAAACTTAGACATTATTTTGGAGATTCTTTGAATTTATTTTTTTTTCAAAACATTTTTTTTGAAGTTAAGATATGATATCAAATATTACAAAGAGAATACCAAAATAACCGCCCCCTTTTCGCAATTTTCTAAGGGCCCGGGGCGGTTAGTAGGGATTGTACGGTATGTACATGCATGCATGGTTAACTTATAAACAGCACAACATTTTCTTAAATTCTGCTAATTTACATAAGCTACATGTATGCTAGAAAATCTATACTCATGCAAAAACAAAATTTTTGTGAACATGCAGACAGTCTTGCATCATTATGTAAAAGTAAAGTTCTTGTGAAGTGAATGAAAAGTGATTTACAGTACTTAAAATCAAATTTTTGTATCAGTTTTCAGTTGATGCTTTTTAGATCAACTAAAATTTAGGCCACAGTGACCTAATTCTAGAATTTTTCTAGTTATATGTCTTAAATCTAGGTCACAAAGAGGCTTAGGATCAGCAAATTTTGTTGATTGATCCTTGGATTATGTCAACAAAAAATAGGTCACAGTGACCTGCTTTTGGAATTTCTTGGCTATATCTGAATATTTCAGATGATAAGAGGCTTAGAATCAACATTCTTTGTCAGCTGATGCATCATGGGTTCTCAGACTGCTGTGTTCACATAAAAGTAAAACGGGGTAACCTACTTTTGGAATTTTCAGGCTTTATTAAAATATTTAGCTAGGATACTAACTGGCATAGAATAGAGAGACAATTAGGGCTGCAGGGTTTGACATTAGGGCACGTTCGACGGACTGAGTCTAGTAAAAGATGGGTCCGGTCGGGTAAAATATCTGTGTACTAGACCGACTGGTCGTATAAGATAAATAAATAAACTTACATATTTATTGTAAACTAAGATCTTTATTGTCAAAGAAAAAAAAAATTAAAATGTTTCTAATCATAGTAGTAAGAAAACTACATACGTAACAGACAGCATATGACCGAAAGGCTATTATTAACAACAGTCATTGTAGGCATTCGTAACTATATACTTGGGCATTTTCCTTCAGAGAAACAATAAGCTTTTTATTGTTCGTGGAAATGGCTGAGTGGTTACGATTGTTATTGTCAAAAGATTCATGTTTACAATATCAGTAAACCATGACATGTAAATGGCCATTATAAAACTATAATAATAACAGTACTTTTACAAAACGTAAATTCTCTGAACATTTTAATGGTATCGATATTAATATTGTATACACAGTGGCGTAGCATCGTTTTTGAAAGTGGGGGGGGCCAGCCAGAGTGAATTTTTTTTTTATTTACCTCAACTTTTTCCCAGTGTCAACTACTTTTAGTACCAATTCTAATACTACATTTTCTGTACATCTATCAAAGTCTAAAAGTGGGGGGGGGGGG
>PRKT01000263.1:87769-112769 GCA_003671525.1 Saccostrea glomerata | reverse complement strand
GGAATCCAAAACGGTTCACATAACACAGCTACTAGCAATAGTTTTATCAGTCACAACATAGTTGGTATTTTGTAAGACTAAGTTCAATATAATATGTTTGTTTTCTCCCTCTACCATATTCTAATTACTTATTATTACACAAGAGCAGATATTGTGTATATTTTTGCTTTGGAAAACAATAAAGAGATGTTTGTAAAACACTTATGCCCCCTCTCCCAAATTGGAATTTTTCCAAGTCCAAGGGGCATGATTCTGTCAAAAATGGTTCGAACATACCCAAAACAGTATCTGACCTAGATATACATCTGAGAATTCTAGCTGTATATCAAATTTAATTTCAGTATGTGCAACCTGAGACTGCTATAAAAAATAAACGGAAACTGCATATAACAGGAATTTTTCTAAGTCCAAGAGGGCATAACTCTGTCAAAAATAGAGTTATTATACCCAAAAAAGAACTTAATCCAAGACATTCATCTGATAAATCTGTATACCAAATTTCAATTCAGTATGTGCAACATCTGCAAAGAAAATGAACAGAAACTGCAAATAATTGGAATTTTCAAGTGCAAGAGGGCATAACTCTGTCAAAAATAGAGCGATTGAACCCAAAACAGATATTGACCTAGATATTTATCTGAATAATCTGTATACCAAATTTCATTTCAGTATGTGCAACGGTTGTGAAGAAAATGAATGGAAACTAAGTGGACTGACAGACCAACAGACTGAACGACAGACAACAGCAAAGCAATATGCCCTACCTTCCTCGAAGGGGGGGGGGGGCATAAAAAGTTGTTCTGAGACATTTTGTAAGCATTGACCCATCTTTTCCTTAATCACATAGAAAGGCCCACAACAAAATAAACAGCTATTAAATGTGTTTTTTAACCTGGTATTTTATTTACCACTTATTTAGCAGCTGTTAGTTGTTCATTCAATGATCACTCTTTTCAAAATTGTTGCAAGAGCAGTAAGCTAAATAGCTGTTTTAAGCTATTTTTATAAGCATTAATTTGGTTAAAATGAAAATTATTACCTAATTAACAAGTCCTTGAGTATGGCAGTGTATAAACAACATGCAGTCAAACATATCGCTGGGTACTTGAATCATGTGACCCAAAATATTCATGGCGTTTCATTCTGCTGGGTCAATGAATTTAAATATCTGCATTCTGAAGCTCTATACATTCAGGTAGTTTTATTGCATTTCTGTCTTTTAAAAGCACTTGTTTTATAATGAAGTAGTAAACAGGTAAGAGATTTACCTGTGCAGATTACATCATTTTATTGAGTTAAAGAAAGGGATGGTGACTGATCATCATCTGTATATACAGTAAATAGATACAATTTTTTCTCTCTGTCATTTAATCAATAATACTTACCATTTCACAGTGACTGTAACCTACAAATACATCTACAGCCTGCTCCACTTGACAGCTTATTTCGTTAGATTGTTTATTTTGAAATAAAACTCAAGAGATTTGCTGATTGTAAATTTGTAACTTGTTGGTAGGTGTTCATCATCTTTTACTTTTCCATTTTCCTCTCTGTATTTTAATTAGACAAATTTCAACCAAATTTGCCTCAATTATTATACCTGAGTGAAGGGGACTAAAATATACATACTTTGTACGAAAGCTTTACCTGAATTATGATATAATTATAATTCCAATTAAAAAAGCATTTATACAAAGTGTGTAAATTATAACCCCCATTTTAGGCTAGGGTAAAATGGGGCACATCAAGGGGATAAAGTTTTATATACAATATATAACAGGATAAAAATACTTTAAATAACAGAGACAGATTCAGCAATATTACTTTGCAAGCATCATCAGTTACTTCTAGTGTAAATTAAAATAAATTATTATTCCTTCCCCATTCAGTTACATGTATGAATGGGACCATGCACAATATGAAAAAAATCTTTAAAAAAGAACATTAAGTAAAACATCAGGACCAGTGCATCTCAGGTTAGCCTTATTGCCCTTGGGATTCTTGTTTTGATTCTTGACCATACATGGATCTAGAGGGGGTTGGAGGTCTGAACCACACTGGAAATTGGAGAGTTATCTTAATTTTTTTTTTTTACAGTAAACCAACCAAAATTGACCTTGGACACTCCCTCCCCCCCTCATAGAAAACTGCCCCACCCCCTGAAAAAATTCAGATCTGTATTGATTTGGTATGAAAAGATATAGGTAAAAAGCTTTAGAAGTTGAGGTATTTTACCTGGGAAACAGAACTCCGTTTTTAGCTAACTTGAGTCAGGTCCGTTGTCTGTCATCGTTTTTGTCATTATCGCCATCCTTGTCATTGTAGTAAACTTTTCTTATTTTCATTTTCTTCTCAAGAACCATTGTGCCAATTTCAACCAAACTTGCCACACAGTATCCTTGGGTGAAGGGGGTTCAGATTTATTCAAATAAATGGCCATGCCCTCTTCCAAGGGGAGATAATTATGAATTAGTGAAGTACTTATGGTATCTTTTTAAAATGATCTTCTCAAGAACAACTTCGCCAGGAAATATTCCAGGAAAGATTATTCTCATGTTTAATCATCTTCAGATAGTGAAGATTTAAGTTACTTCAAATCATGACCCTTGGAGGTAGAGTGGCGGGGCTACAAGTCTCCTATTAACAATAGAATTTCATCTATTCAAGCACTTGATTCTAAGATTGTATGAAATGTTCCCTGGCCCTGGGTTGGCAAAAATAACCAATAATGATTCATGTCAGTCAGATTGGGACTTGCACAATAAAGTCTAATACATGGATGTTGTAATACCTGAATTACTCCTACTACAAAGAATATACAGTCAAATCTCATTATCTCAAACTCACTAAGACTGTCGGCAAGAAAACACTTTGAGAGATACCGTGTAAGTGGAAATTTTAGCGAGACGCAAATTTAGCGATTTGTACTTAAAAAATGGTTATTTATTTTTAGCGGGATGTTATTTTAGCAATTTTAAAATGCACATTAAAAAAACTATTAAAAATAAAACGAGATAAATTTTTAACGATATTCAATTTTAGCGATCTCGGCACTCTCGCTAATAATGCCAAAATTAAATCCTCGCTAAAAAAATCTACTTATATGATACAAAGATCTGAGATATCCAGGGTAAAATAAGGCAGAAATAGTTGGGACTTGCAACTCATTTTGACATATCCATGGTAATTCTGAGCAATCAGCTGTCTGAGATACCCAAAAGTAAAAAAAAAAGCAAACATCTGAAGTGTAGATCCTCATTCTCTTGCATTAAATTTTTTCTTGAAAAATATATTTTGCTCCTTGTTATCAGTAATAATCTTGGGGAAATCAATGAAATGACTACCAAAGGGGTACTTAAAAAAGCGGTTTTCATATTTTAGCAGACTTTCCAGCACGAATGTCAATGCACTAGTTCATGAATATCGCTAAGAAATTATTTAATAATATGTGCAATAGACAGCAAGGACATGTGAAGCACTAATTCATGATTGCACCACCAACAACTTAAACTCAGCATTTGTTTTTGAATACACCATTTTAAGTACATGTGCACAAAGAATTTTTATAATCAAAGAACATTGTGATGTTCAGACTGGTTCAATTGACCAAATAACTCATTTGTTGAAGAACCTGTCCAGAGGTTCAGGGACCCATGGTCTGACCTGGTCTGTTGTTATCTCTGTCTTCTTACCATTTTGTAACGAGTTTAATTCCAAGTATTTGGGTATAGATCCCTATAATCAAGACAATGGAATAAAGAAATGATTATATAAACTAAAGATAGATCAACAAATTCTAAATGTTTGGAAATGTTGGTTGGAACATGATGTGGAAACAAAAAGTCAATGTACAATATACAAAATGTAGGATATAGGATTCCCTATCCCTAACATAAAACAAACAGTAAACTTTCAGTTCTGATCTGATATGTGCTTTTTCCTAGCCAATTGCTCAGGTGAGCGATGTGGCCCCTGGGCCTCTTGTTTGTTTGTATCATCTATCCTTAATAACTACTTGCATAACCCTATAATGACAAAACTTGCATAGTTGATACATCTAAGGATGCATACTATCAGGCTTGCTTCAGATGCTGGATCTGACCTACATTTTCCAGATGAGTGAACATTTTAAGGTTTTTGGTGCAGGTCTGATTTCAGAGTAACTATAAGCCTTATTTTGACCAAACCTGCGAAGATGATACATCTAAGGATACATACTACCAGGCTTGCATCAGGTGCTGAATCTGATCTAAATTTTTCTGGAATAAGTAAACAGGTGAAAGTTTTCGGTGCAGGTCTCATTTCTAAGTAACTGTAAGCCCTGAGTTGACCAAACCTGCATGGAAGACACAACTAGGGAAGCACACTACCAGACTTGCTTCGTATTCTGAATCTGACCTACATTTTTTGGATGAGTGAAAAGGTTAGTTTTTAGCTCTATACTGGTCAGAGACCAGAAGAGCTTATAAAAAAGTAATGTGTCTGATGTCCGTCCATCTGTCTGTCTAGCTGTCTGTAGACAATTTTTCAAAATGCTAAGCCTCTTGCAGTGTTGGTCTGATTTCAGTATAACTTGTCACACAATTAGACTACACTAAAATACATAATTTGGTATATCGGATTTTCATTTTGATGAGTGGTGTTGCCGTGGTTACTAAAAATAGAAAGTTCTTTGAAATCCTTTCAAAGTGCTACTCCTCCTTCAGTTTTTGTCTGATTTCAAAATAACTTAGCACACAAGTAGACTATTTATTGCTGTTGTAAAGTTTCAAGTTCCAAATGCTACTTTTCACTTTCTTTGTTATCAGTACAAACCTGTAGAGCTACAGTCTCGACAGAGACTTCTAGTTTATGCAGGTCTCATTTCCAAGAAACCATGAGCTCTATGTTGAGCAAACTTGTTGGGTGAAAGATCTAACGATGCACACTAATGGACTTGCTTCTGATGCTGAATCTGACCTACTTTTTATGGATGAGTGAAGAGGTTAAAGTTTTTGGAGCAGGTTCATTCTAAAGCAGGTCTATGCCCTATGTTTGAGCAAACTTCCATTGATGATACATCTTATATTAACCAAACTTGCATAGATGATGCATCAATTGATGAACACTCAAACTTGCTTCAGATGCTGGATTTAAATTACATTTTCTTGATGGGTGACTTGTTTGAAGTTTTTGGATAGGTCTAATCCCAAGTAATTGCAAGCCCTATCAGATCAAAATTGCATGAATTTTGCATTTTTAAGATGTAAAGTTTTAGAATGTTGAATTAATTGTGTGACTTTGCCTTACTCAAAGACACATTCATTGAGATAAGCTCTGTGATCTCTGATTACCCATGTTGCTTATCAGTTTTCAGTTGATGCTTTTTAGATCAACTAAAAATTTTGGCACATTGACCGAATTCTGTAATTTCATAGTTCTTTCTAAATTTAGGATACACACAAGCTTATATATATGTCACCAAATTTTGTTATTTGCTCCTTGGATAATAGACAAATTTAATTTGTGTATCATCCAAGGATCAACTAAATAATTGTTGAAAATGTCAACAAAAAAGTAGGTAACCTGCTTTTGGAAATTCCTTGCTTAGAATCAATAATGTCAGCTGATGCACCCTGGATTCTCAGACTGTGTTAACTTAACCTAAAAGTAGATCACAGTAACCTTCTTTTGGAATTTTCAGGCTTTATTAAAGTATTTAGTTAGGATACTTAATGGCATAAAAAAGAAGACATAAGGTCTCATCCAAAAGGCATGCCCTGTCACTAATATAGAACATTTGAAACAGTCACTACTTTTGTTAAATATCTTGCATCTTTAACTCAGTTGTAATCTAAATTGGTCATTGATTTCACTGCAGATATTTGATTTTCTTCACTTGTCTGTTTCTCCATTGAGCAACAAACAAATTATCATTTGTATCTATACAGAGTCCCATTGGTTCCTGCAGTCTACATTCTATGTAACGGAGGAACTGTCCATCCTGGTCTATGATGTGGACACAGTCATTGTTCCAATCAGATATAAGGATGTGATTCTGGCTGTCTGTGGTCATTCCTCTTGGAATGAATGGTTTTTTCTTTGGAGCAGGAGTTTGTCCGGTGTACCTGAATCTCTGTTTCCCGGCCTGATTGACCACCACTATTGCCTCTGCTACACTGTCAGACACGCAGATATCTAGGTTCCTGTTCTCTGTTACATATTTGTAATGAGGACCAGGTGAATAGAGAGGTTTACCTTTATCATCAAACTGGATGGTTTGTTTCTCTTTGGATCCAGAGTAACGGACAACTTTTGATGGCATAGACTCATCATCATTGTCCATGATAACCAGGAGGTCACCAGAGGAGGTACTACAGACACCATAGGGTTTCCAGTTCTTAATTCTAATAACCTCTACTATTTTTTTCTTTCGCGCAATGTTCACAGTTCTAGTTATGTAATCGGTATAAATTAAATTTCCATTTTTTGTTGCCGCTATATCCCATGGCATAAACACCCACTTGGTTGGGATTGACTTGAGAAGTGTTCCTTGGTTAATGTTGAAGAGTTTCATATTGTTGTCATGTCCACCTGTCCAGATTTCTTCATCACTCTTACAAGCCACAGTGTAAAGGTAAAATGGATACTCCGTGTGTATGGTGGTGACAGTCTCAGGTTCATCAAGCAGCTGTTTGACTGGAGGAGAGGATCCAGCTTCTGGTGATTTCTGTGGTGTCTTCATGCTGTAGCCATCTTTATCTGAAGTTAAAGAACTTAATGATAAGGTGCCAAACATTTTACTTAGTTCTTCTTCTTGGATTTTTCCTGAAATGAATTTGGGTAACGATGGAACAATTTTATTTGGAAGATTTCTGTAAATTTGTACATTGGATGTGGCACTAATCAGTTTTGACAAGTCATTCGTGTCTATAGCAGTTTCAATTGATTTGAATTCATCCTTGATGTCAGACATTGTCTTGTTTATTTCATCCAGATGTTTCTGTAGAGCTTTTAACTGTGTATTTTTCATCTCATCAACTTCAGCTTTAAGTTTCCTTACAAGTTTGTCAATATCTCTGTGCCAGTCCTCTCCATGTTTTGTTATGGCTGTTGAGAGATCTCCATATTCCTTTTCTAACTGACTCATTCTGTTTTGTACATCAGAGGCAATGTACTGGTATGTGGGATGAATTGTTTCATTTAATTCAGTTTGTTCTTCAATGAGTTTATCCTTTTTTTTATTCACAATATCTAAAATTTCAGATACTTTATGACCTAGATGTTCATCAGATGCAATGCATTTCGTGCAGACAGGAATGTCACATTGATTACAGTACATAATACACTGCTGTCCATCATGAAATTCACATCCAGGAGAAAGAGGGGTAGAGTTTCTGTCCTTAACACCAACAATTTTATGAGGTTTTGAGAGGTCGGCTGTAGCATGTTCTCCCACACAGGCCTTACACAGGTTGACAAGACATGTATCACAGTGCATCTGTACTACAGCGGTCTCACACAGGTCACATCGCATCACATCCTGGGCACTGGTACGGGGGTCCATGATTAAACATGACTCTGTGACTCTGTAATAAATAAATGCTTGATCTGAATATTTCAACTATAGTCATCAATTAATATTTTTTTTTGTCAACACATTTTTAGCTCACCTGAGCTGAAGGCTAAAGTGAGCTTTTCTGATCAAAATTTGTCATTGTCTGTCATTGTTGTTTTCACCATTGTTAACTTTTTAGAATTTTGTCTTCAATCTTCTCTCTAGAACCATTGGTATGATTTCAATCAAAATAAAATGCCACAAAGTAAGGTATTCAAATTTGTTCAAATGAAGGCCAGTGGCCCGTGCCACACCTGGAATTCGGTATTCATCCTGGATTTTTGTTTTTGAAAAAAAGAAAATGTATAACAGATCAATCTCCAGAAGTTCAGATCTCAATATGTATTTTTATCCTTTAAGTTTTATTGTGAAAGTACTTTGGCAATGCAAGATTAAATTTTTCTTGAGGCTTCTTAAATACTGATACTTCCTCTGATTGTCAAATGAATACTTCAAAACTTTTAAAATATTGTTGACAGAATCAGGGACCTATATACTAATATATAGTATACAGGTCCCTGACAGAATAGAAGAAAATAAAAAATTACTAGTAATTAAAGCTTAAAGTTATGAAATGTACAAAGGAAAATTAAGCAGGGTATATTGCAAACCTGAAATTACTGAGAAAAACTAAACTGATATGAAGAAAAAAAAAACCAATTACATTGCAGAATTAATAAGTACTCCAATCTTTCATGGACCCTTATATATTATGGCTGTTTACTTAGTGTTAAATATCTAATTTATAGACATTTTACTGAATTATTACCTGTAGTAGGACTTTTGGGAATCAAAATTGGTTCATATATTACCTAGCTACTGGCAATAGTTTTATCAGTCACAAATTTACAATGTAAGACTAAGTCCAATGCTTGAATAGTTTTTCCCTAAAAAATTCAATTACTTATTATTCCACAAACAAAAGCAGCTAATGTGTATATATATAATTTTTGCTTTGAAAAAAGAGTTGACACTCTGTGGGCATCCATCTTTTCCTTTAAATCACATAGAAATAGGCCCAAGACAAAATGAACTGCTATTTTTAGCTGTTATTGATTACTTAGTACAGGTAAGTTTCTTTTTACCTGTTCTTCAAATTTACCACCATTATTTAGCCTGCTCTTAGCTATTTATTTGATCTCTGTACATGTTTTCAAAACTGTGGCAAGAGCAGTATGTTTTAAAGCTACCAGTATTTTTATCAGCATTGAATTAATTAAAATTAAAATGATTACCTGGCTAACAATAAATATGGCGGTGTGTAACCTCCATGCAGTCAATCTTGTCACTGGGTGCTCAGATCATGTGACTCAAAATCATTCCACTGGGTCAAATGTCATTTGCAAATTATGGAACGATTTAAATATCTGTATTCTGAAGCTCTATGCAATTTTGTTTTTTTAATTTTTTTTATCTTTAAGTTTTATAAAGTAGTAGACAGGTAGGAGATTAGTTTTATAAAGTAGTAGACAGGTAGGAGATTTATCTGTGCAAATTACACCATTTTCATGAATTTGATTGAATTTATGAAAAAGCTGGTGACTCAGGTTCAATTATATATCACAAAGGCAGATGCAGGGTCGATGTGCAGGGTGTGCCCCCTCCCCCCACCTGAACTACATTACCTGGATCTAGAGGGGGTTAATTTTGGGGTTTGGGGGGAGGGCTATAAAATGTATATACTAGTAAACTAACTAAAATTGATCTTGGATCTCCTCTAGAGAACATGGACCCCCACCCCTCCTCAAAACCCCAGATCTGTGTTAAGTAAGTAACTTGTTATTGTGACTGTGTTAAGTAAGTATGAAAAGTCATAGTTAAGAAGCTAATTTAGAAGTCAATGTATTTTACCTGAAAAAACTCTCGTTTGAATTGAAAGCTTGCTTGTGTTTACAGAAACATCCCCGTCAGATGACTATGATTACTTCGTGGCTTGTGTCCAGTCTCTGTCACCAGTGTTCTTGGAAGCAGAGGAAATATTGCACACCAATCACTGGCAGGAAATCTGGATCAAACATAAGCCTTACCTTAGCTGGATATCACAGGCTCACCAACAGGTTATGCTGATTTACCAATTATAATCATATTAGATTCTTCTTTTTCTTCACATTGCGGGTTCAATTCTTACATCATGGGTTGGAATCCCACTGTGGGACGTGGAGACTCGTCATTTGGATGAGACAGTATAAACCAAGGTCCTGTGTGGCAGCTAGCACCTACTGCTACACGGGACCTCATCTTCATCTTGTCATATTTGATTTATACATTTCTTCCTTCTAGTGAAAAAATTCAATTATCATTTTTGGCATCAACACTTTAAGCCAATGAGATGGATTATCCGATTGTATTTTATGAAAAAAGGGTTCATATAGGAATGAAAAAAAATATTTAATGTGTGGTTGTTTAACACAGTTTGATTGGATGCCTTGGAACATCAAAGCATGAGCTGTGAGACATATAGTCAAATCAGCCAATAAGGAGGTAAGGGGAGAAAAATCGAATGCGTGGCTAGGGAAGTTGGTGTGGGACAGGCATATTGTAAGGAATGGTAGCCTTATTTTATAAAAAATTTGATTTTATTTGTGTATTTTATTTTTTTCAGGTTGTAGAAGATTCACTTAAGTTTTTAACATCTACAAACGAGTCCCATCACATCCTGGGTTTACAGCTGGTTTCCTCTGTTATAGAGAGAGCATTGGGTGATGTAAGTGTTTGTCCTATTATCATATGATTGTCATTTTATAGAATTGCAGAATTTTAACAAATGGTCAATTATTCTTCTGTGTAAGATATCTCTTAAGTTGGGCAAGCAACACTGTTGTTTATAATTTGGTTATGTTTGTTTCTTGTTGAACATTTCTTTTGAGAATTTTTCATTCATGTTGAGATTGCCACCCCTTGTCAGTTCAAGGCTGCAAATTCTCCTTCATTATCAAGGCCTTTGTGCAGTGAGGGATCAAAGGACACATCTCCACGTCCAAGTGGAATTCAAACCCGTGACCCAAGAATCATCTCCTTATATTATGTGACTCTAGAGCAGCAAATGCTCTAATCCTGTGCCATGTGGGAAACTGTTTTGATTATATGACCATAATTGACATATAAAATATTAAGATTTTTTCTGTACAGTTTTATTCTGATAATATCCTTTAGTTTCATATATATAGAAGACTTAAGGTCATTGTCATTACTGTAGAAATACACTTGTTTATAACAGTCATAGTCCCAGTATATTACTTGTTAATGTATTGATGTAATCCCACAGTCTTGGAAGTTTGTTTTTCATACCTTGCCCATGTATTATAAAACATTCAAAAACTAAAGTTTAATGATATACATTTATGACTGTTCATTGTAAAATGTAATTGGCAAAATTGTATATTTATAAGTATCAAGATTGATTTTGATTCTTCCCACCAAAAAATTCCTCAGAAAAAGTATTTGATGGCATAAAGAATTATTTGTTTGATAGAAACAAAATGACTGGATCTTAAATGGAACAATTTTAGATTTATTTGGATAAAATCCATTCTTATTGAATGAAAATTAAAGTACTTTATACCTTTATAAGTAAGGTCCAAGGGTGAAGAGGAAGCTAAAAGGGGGGGGGGGGGTTAAAGACAGAGGCAGGAAATGATGTTTTTAAATAAACCTTACCACCCCCTTTCTCTCTTGTGAATATTGTTTTATCACACACCCTAAGACATGCACAGTTGATATGATATAAGTCTTAGAAGTAACCATCTTTAATTTCATGAAAAAAATATACTTCACCATTTAAAATTTGTAAACTTCTTATGCTTATTTTCTCTTGTAGGTTTTGGAGGATGTGAGTTCCATGCAGTGTCCCTCTCTCCTTAAAGACATTCTGAATTCAGGGGAAATAACTCAGGTGTTTGGAACAAATGTGGTAAATGTTAATTTTTATTATTTACGTATATAGGAGTATATTTACATTAATTATGGACATAACAGACAGATATTAAATAATGTTAACACCTGCTCTTTTCATTTAAAATAATAAACAATTGAAATTCACTTATTAGATAGTTGTTTTTTTCTTAAATCTTGTTTGCCATTGGGCATTTGTTCCATCAAATCAGAATAATTTCTTTGCATTCACTGAGGATGCTGTCATCACTTTATGCAATAACAAAAATTTTCTGATTTAATAGATGTGATACATACAATGTAAGCAGACAAAACATTTTGATGTAAGAGACATTAATATTAATATTACGACCAATCCAGTAACAAAACTTTGTTTATTTATTACATAATAAAATTGTTTATTTATTACATAATAAAATTTGTTGAAACCAAATCAATTAAACTTTTACTAAGAAGAACTTAATTGTTTGTACTTGCTGAATATTTCTATAGGCAGAGTTTATTTGTCAATTACAAGGTAGCTTGAGGAGTCCATTTGTTTTATAGTTTAAATGTATATAAAAACAGAAGTATCTGTCAAGACTAAAGCTCTACTGGCTTGTACTTATAAGAGAGGAAGAGAAATTTTTAGTACCTTGGGACTTGAAACTTCACAACAGCAATAAATAGAATAATGATCCTTGATTAGTCTCTTTTTATGGCAAAATATTGCAATAAGACTACAACTGTAGGTGAAGCTTTTAATAAAATTTTATAGTATTTTCAATTTTAGCTACCATGGCAACATTATTCAGCAAAATAAAATTAAAAAAACCAATAAAGACAATTATGTATCTAAGTGTAGTCTACTTGCATGCCACATTATATTATAATGAGACTAAAACTGTATTTGGAGTAGCATTTTGAGAGTATTTTACAGATATTTCTATTTTTAGTTACCACGGCAACAATGTTTATCGAAATCAAAAACCGATATACAGAATTATGTATCTTAGTGTAGTCTATTTTTGTGATAATTTATATTGAAATCAGACCAAAACTGTAGGAGGTGTAGCATTTTTTAAGTATTTCACAGAAATTTCTAATTCTAGTAACCATGACAACACCGTGGCGTGTTAATTAAAATAAAAAAAATGATACACAGAAATATGAATCTTAGTGTAGTCTACTTGTGTTTCACAGAAATTTCTATTTTTTGTAACCACGACAACACCGTTCATTGAAATCAAAAACAGATACACTGTACAAATATTATGTTTCTTAGTGTAGTCTACTTGTGTGCCAAGATCTATTGTATTCAGACCAAAACTGTTGGAGAAGTAGCATTTAAAATGTATTTCACAGAAATTTTTGATTCTAGTTACCATGGCAACACCGTTTATGGAAATCAGAAATCAATACACAGAATTATGTATCTTAGTGTAGTCTACATGTGTGTCAAGTTATATTGAAATCAGACCAAAACTAAAGGACCTTTAGCATTTTAAATGTATTTCTCAGAAATTTCTAATTTTAGTTACCACGGCAACACTATTTATCAAATTCAAAAATCGATACACAGAATTATGTATCTTAGTGTAATCTACTTGTGTGCCATGTTATTAGGAGCATCTCTTGTGACTTTAATTCAGAATATAAGTGTTCTTTAAAGGTCAGTTAATTGTGTTACCTTTGACCATTACATTGGTAAATGAAAAACATCTCTAATACATGTACCTTATCTAAAATATCAATTAAGCTAGAGAACACAAGTATGTAGCCCTCTTTGATTTTTTTAATCTGATGTTTTTTCCTGGAGAAAGGGAGGGGGCTACATTATTGCAGCTGAAAAGTACATATCCTGCCTTTTTATATTCAGATGTCCTCTTATATCTTAAAGTACATTGATGATAATAAAAAAGTCCTACACACCAGAAATATCCTTATCTTAAAGTACCACATTAATTAACAGCTTTTAAATTAATACATGTATTGAATATAAGTACCGGTTGTATAGACACGTGCCTCCAATATATGTGGGGGGTATTTCTGTGAATTCAATTGCATGTATAGTTTTTACTGTTTGATTATATTCCCACCTTGATTCATTAACAATACTGTAAAAATTTTGCATTAAGAATCAGTGTTATATATTAAAAAGACAAATTTTTAACAAGAGTAAATACATTATATACAAGATCAGTTTGTGAAACTCTGATGCCCCCGTAAGACAGATTATATGGCAAAAGTTAAAATGTTTCAAATGCATGCAAGTAAAAGTCCAAGGTCAAGATTGGGTTCAAAAATATTATTTCTCAAATAGAGAAATTATCACCATAACTATACTTGTGAAATATGAAAAGCCAAGCACCAATTATTCAAAAACTTCATGGTCATGCTGGTTAAAGTTTTATTTTATAGTTGGTCGAACTTCAAGGTCATAGGTGCAAAATTAATGGTAACCATGGGAAGGCCTTGACATAAGAAATAAGCATGTGAATTGAGAAATATAAAAGCCCTATAAACACCAACTGTTAAAAGTTATGGACATGCAAAATTAAAGTTTTTAAAAAGTAGGTCACACTCCAATTGCAAGGTCAGGGTCAAGAGGTCAAAATTGTTGGTGCCAAGTGGAAGTCTCCTCACAAGGAATACACTTGTAAAGTAATGTAAACATATTACAATGTATTCTATATAGTGATTTTTGCAGAAGGCAGAGTTTGGCTAAATCAAGGAGTAAATTTCAATGCAATTTCCAAATACATTAAAACTTGTTTAGTATGAACACGGATATTGCGAATTCATGGATATACCGGTAGCAAAGTTATCTTGGATCCCCATGCAGCTATATAAATTCAAAGTATTCCTTATATGGATATAAGCCTGGAATTACAGAGATAGCAAAGTTATTTCAGAGGTCCCAGTGACTTCATTATAACCAATTTTACTGTATATCAAATTGACTGTTAAAATTTAAAACTTATTTGGTCAGCTTCTTTATTTTTTGATAATTTTATAATACAGATCCAAATATTACGGGTATTGATTGGTCCCCCAACTTCTCTAAACCTGAGAAATGTTGTCTGGCATGGATTTCCAAACGTTGGAGAGATACCAAACAGGTATGTACCATATTTACCAGTAATCTGAAATTCAGTGGTATTGTCCTTTTTCATTCATGAAAAGATTTTTTTTGATGATGGAGCATAAATTGTATCATTGATTAGAATGAAGCACCAAATTTAGAACTGATTTACAGTAGAGTCAGCATATCCTTTATCCTCTATTTAAACCTGCCTGATAGATATGGATGTTTCTTGTACCTCACTCTGCCCAGTTTAGGAAAACTCCTGGAAGAGAGGGGTAAACACATAAAGGTCCATAGACAGCTGATGCAATTCAAATTAAATGGAGATTTCACCTCAAATATTCCAGGTTAAAATTATTTTCACATTATGGAGAATGCAATGCAAATGAACCGAAATGGCATTTTTATGGATTTTAATAAAACATTTCTGTATTCAAATTTTGTTGTTTTTATCTGCAAGTATGCAATATTGCTCAGATATTCTGTTGTGTTAAGATACAGTTTAACCCAATAATATTGTTTTGTTTTACCTAGACGTGAGAAACAAATTGCCTCTGGTAAAAAAGTTTGTGGAAGTGAATGTAGGCATTCATGGCCGCAAGCATCTGATATTTAATTCCTTAGAGCTAATGGCTGAAAAACAATATTCCTATGCCACCATCTTGTTGCTTCCCCAACTGGAGCATGTGCTAAGACTGGTATTTACCAAACAAAATGGCTGCTCAGAGAGACTTCTTACGGCTGAGGTGAGTTCATTTGAGCTGAGAGCTCAAGAGAACTTTTCTGATCATCTTTTGTCCAGCGTCCATTTCTTTGTAAACTTTTTAAAATTTTCAACCTCCTCTCAAGAACCACTGGGTCATTTTTAACAAAGTTGGCACAAAGTATTATTCATTTGATTAAAAAGGAGATTCTAAATTTTTAAAATAAAGTACATGTACCAAAAGCTGAAATTTTTTTTTTTTTTACAATAGTGTGATTTTTCTTGCTCAAAGATGCAATTTAAGCATTTTAAATTTAAAAATATTCCACTTAATATGGTATACATGATGCCTTATATACAATATAATAATCTGAAGTATATACAGTCCTTTCAACATGGCCCCAAGACCATAAACTGAGAACAGACTTAAGTCAAAATTTCAAACTAATATAACTTTTGAAATAATTTTGAAAATGAAACAAAATTTTCATCATGTGTATAAATTTAAATTTTATTCAAAACTGCAAAGTTTTAAGCAAAATCATTCGATAAAACGCAAGTAATAAGAAATCAAAATATTGACTGAAGTCTGTTCTCAAGTTATGGTCTTTTGGCCAGACTTGTTGTCTTCCCAAGCAAAGTGACTGGATTAAAGAATCCTTCTGATCTCAAAAACTACATTTTTTTATTATTGGTAGCTAATTGGTAAAAAAAATTGAATCAATGTAACTTCTATTCCCTAAGATTCATCTGGAAGGTGAAATGTCTTCATTATTGGCATCCACCCTACTTATGCTTAGCTGTACAAATTACTAAAATTATTAATCTGTTTATCTTTTTGGTTTTCAGTCCACTACACTCTATACCACATTTGATGAGGTCAGATTTTTTATTTCTTTCTTCTATTTTTGAAAAAAATTCTGTCTGTACTTTTATTTTTTGTAATTATATTTTTCCTTCAGTGACTATTTCTGATATTATGAGAATATTATGACATACTGGATATCCAATAAATTTTCACAACCTAATATTTCATAACTTGTAAAATTATGCTAAAAAGGATGTATGAAAATTAATTAAAGAAAAATATTCTGGGTTTATTTTCTCTACATTAGATTTTTGACAGACATTTACCAAACGGAGAAAGGAACAAACTTCCAGAGATGCTTGGAGAAAATCTCATGGTAACAACTATTTTCTATTAATATCATCAGTCATTTTAATTACCGGTACATTGAAATATATTTCTAATTCTACTTCAGATATAAATCTTGAAAACTGTAAAAGGAGGTATCCAAAAAAGGTGGTATCCTATATGCTATTGCAGTATTTTGTTCTGATGAAAACATAAAGGGTGTTAGAAAGTTCATTCCACATTTTTCTTTTATTTTTGAAAAGAAATACGATGAGAAGATATTTACAATTGGTGATATTTCATGTTTACAGAGTCCATTCTTGCTACTGATTAGGTTTTTACTGACATTTGTTGAATCAATATGGGGAGAGCATGTATTAAAACAGATGACGTCTGTGCAGAAAAATTAGGGATGACGCATATTTGTGATATATATTTAGTACACAGGTCAAAGCATCCTTTCAAATACGAGGGTTGATCCAAAAGTAATGTCACAACTTCGATAAAATCGCTATCCGTCGACGTAAAACAACAAAATTATAAATGATGAAAGCTACATTTATTTCAGATCAGACCTGAAAATTTCAATTCAACATGATTTATACTTTTCAAGGTATCGGATTATATACAACGTGCCATTATGGTAGTCGCCGCAGCTAAATTACGTCATATGACGGATACGCGCCGTCATACATTTAAACGCTTCTCTTCGTTTCATTAAAAACATATTTGAGAATTGATATCCACGAACACGTTCACAAATTTCACTTTCTTACCCTTAGTACCCATTGTAAACTTATTCTTTTCATAATTAATTCTGTCAAAATTCATTGTACAGTAGTAAAAGGCCAACTTAAAATTTCACATATCGCTCTATCCGTCTATCTTTTTGACAACGTCACACACCATTGAACATTTCTGTCCGCCCTCCCATCTTCCGGTTTCCTTGTCATCTGCTGAGCAATTAATGACCCATTACCCACCGAAAATCGCTGAAACCATCTAAACAAATTCTTATTTACATTCTTTCCTCTGAAAGTCTTGTGAATCAACGTAACCGTCTCTACTGGCGATTTCTCCATTTTGAAGCAAAAATGCATTACAGTTTGTTTTGGCTTTTTTTGTCCATTTTGACATTTCCTTTTTTCAATGCACCGGAATAAATCAACGATGTTTTTCATGAAAAATAGCAGTGATGTCATATAATTTCAATTGAAGACTAGAAAATGATGTAATTTTTTGTCTTTTAAAGTATTTTGCGTTTAGGTGCTTTTAAAAGATGCTTTTTATGTGTTTGTCTTTTTTATACTATAAAAAATACACTTTAATTTGTGACCTTCGGTTTTGACGCGGCGACACCCCCTATCTTTTATGTTTTAAACATCTATAAAATAAATTCAGTTAAACATTATTGAATGAAAAATTAAAGTTTAATTAAATTTATATTTGTGCATCTTTTGGTATATAATATTTGATAATATGACGCCAACTATAAAAGATATGGACATTGTGACATTACTTTTGGATCAACCCTCGTACTATGCAAAATTTATCAAGTTGGTGAAAAATTTCAAAATTACAAATGTATTCTTTTGAAAAGTGATCTATCTTTCTTTTACCTACGCTCATCAGCTTGTCTAATATAGAATAAGCTATGAAGAAACAAAAGTAAATTATCCGTTATTTTCACTCAAAATAAACAGCATAAATTTCTATCATTCGGGTGCATTAGAGATGTTATGTTTATTTTCATATGGAAGAAAAATCCTATAACTTCCTGCTAGAAATGAAATGCTATAAATCTTAAGCACACTGTTGTGATTTTGTCATTCTTGAAAAGTCATCTCTAGAGGTAAGCACTACTTTGAAAATATTTCATCAGGGAACGAACTTTCTTAACACCCCTTAGGAAACTGTAAATGTTACAGAGAACCAGGTTTTCTCTAGAAATTTATAAATCTGTTACAAATTTTACACTCTTTAAACCAACAATCTTTAATTTGCTGGAGTGATCTGGTCAAGGTTATAAAACATCCTTAGGTCATAAACAATCCCTTCATGTACCAAGATAAGAGTGATTCCAATGATTTTTTCATTACAAAGTACCAACCAGGAAAAGAATTACTTTTCTGTTCATGCATGAGCTCGAACTTACTGGAATGAAAATGGGCCAAGGTCACGACAATTTAACCAAAAGGACAGCCCATCAAGTTTGAGATAACAAGTTCTGACTGTTTTTCTTTAGAGTGTCTTCAAGTGTCACTTTTTCATGTACGGTATACTGTAAAAGTATTTAATTCCACAAGGTCATAATTCCGCAGAAAAAAAATTTCTATTCAATCCACGAATATGAAATTACACGGATATATTGGATTGTCATTATATGTACTTCATGATTCTTTATTACATTGTTACAAATTTCCTCACGAAAATCATGTCCGCGTTCATAGGGAAATTTAATCTCGCTTGGAAAAAAGTACATCTACAGTATTCATTTGTTGTATTTGATATTTCAGGACCTGATGTTTGACCTTTTAGTTTACCCTGAGGGCCCCAGGGTCAGGGACAAAGTCAGTCATGGAGAAACTCTCCTGCAGGATTTCCAAGAATCACTAGCGGAGGCTGTTCTGGTTGCCATGGTGCTTTTAATTTTGAAGTGCTCCAAAAGTGCAGACATTGGAAAGGTACATGTATTTCTATATCAGATGATTTTGAATTTTGTCATGCAGTTGTTGTCAAAAGAATTATGTAATGGTCCTTTGGCTCTCTGAGTAATAAGACTAACATTAAAACTTGATTACTGAAATCCCCTATTTTTTGCGAGTACTTATTTTTGTGAAGTTGCTCTTTACCGTCAAATTGCGCGAACAATTATTAGCAAATAGGCAGTTGACCAAGAAATTTTACATTGTTTTAAGCAGCAGAAAATAAAAGTGAGTAATTTATTTCGGGAAGGGTTCTTCTTGCGAAATTACACAATAATTAATTCCTGGCATATAATTAGGAATCTACAGTATAGCAAAGTTTTAAGGACCTTTGAATTTAGTTTTACTGTACATGTAAATCCAGAATCAATTGTAGATGCAAGGTATTTCCAGGTTAAATCAATATTTTTTCTGCTTCCTGCTAATAGACACTGAGAAAAATTTAAAAAAGAAAAATAAATTTACCATTTAGTGGGTAATTTTATTGGGGTGCTAAATCTGGCTTATTTTGGCATTTTGATGAATGTCCGCTAAAATAGTCAGTTTTCTTACTGTGTAACCCCTATTAATTGCCCCTGTCCCTATAAGCACCCCCTTAGGTCTTTTTCAATTGTCAGGAAACAAGGGCCCCGTGTACAGTGATAAAAATCAACTAGAATAGTATAAAAAAATTGAAGAAAGTGAAAATGATCAAAACACGTCTATTATTCAATTTCTCAGTGGAAAATGAATAATTTAGCATAATTTTGGTGGATTATCTTTACTTTAAGTAAAATTAGACATAATTTTAGTGGTTCCTTGTTTTTTTTTTTCCAAAAGATTTCTTGAAGTTAAAATTTGACATTAAATATCATAAAGAGAATACCGAAATAACTGCCCCCTTTTTCCAATTTTCTAAGTGCCCAGGCAGTTAATATATATATATATATATATATATATATATATATATATATATATATATATATATATATATATATATATATATATATATATATATATATATATATATAGGGATTATACAGTATTAGTGTTCATCTGCAAAGAGCTTAAACCCTGCATCTGCTAAAATAAATTACGCTAAAATTATTGCCATATACCTTAGATCAGGCAAAACACCAAATTTTACACCCGCCAAGAAAACCAGCTATAGGGTATTTGATCTCATCTGAAAAACCTGCAACTAAATTTCTTTTTTACTTCAAAGTGCTGAGCACTCAGCAAAGGAACAGTAGCTACCTATTTTTAATAGACTTAGGTTAGTCCCTTGATCTTCCAATCACAGAGCAAGCTCTCTGATGAAGGTAAAAAAAGAAGAAAACAGAAATGATTTCAATCAGTGGTAATGTAGATTTTTGAAAGAAACACGCACGCTAACTCTCGATTCCCGCCTACATTTTGGAACCATTTAATTCAATATGAATAGCAATTTGGCCATAAAATCTTTGTTTAATACAAAGAACAGTTCAATGGTAACTGATAAATCGTCTTAATACCAGCGCTGAACAGTAAATTATCCATAATTCCAGCTCTTGAAAAAGGGGGGTAGGCGATATTTTCCATTGAAATCGGAGTTTCAAGCATCACTGTATTTTGAAATAGTCTTGGATATGATTAAATGTTCCTTATATCTTTTCTTATGTTTTAGGCAAATAAATAAAACATAAATATTTCAATAAAATATAATGTTTCAGTTGTATATCGCTTTGAAATTGGTGGAAAATAAGCATTTTTATCATTTTTTGTGAATAAACATATGTTCCCCCCCGTGTCACACAAAAAGCTTTGGTATGAATTTGTGAAATACCATTCCATATTACCTGTAGAAAGGAAATTTTGTGACACGGGGGGGGGGGAGATGTTTTTAAAATATTTTCTGTTTCCCATTGATTTCTATAGTGAAAAACACAAGTTTTACCAAAATTTTAGAGTAATCTCTCTTTGTTTTTCCCAACTAAGTAATGTTTTATGAAAATTCATATAATTATCTATAAAAAAATATTAAAATCATCGAATATGTTAACTTTTGAAAATTGACTTGGAGGTAGGCGGGAGAACAATACTATCGTTCGCAGTTCTTTGTGTGATATTTTACTTCAGAAAGAAAGAGGGAAAAATTTGTGAAATGGGTTCACTTTTTGGGTATGCTTGAGGATGGTTAGATCCCCCCCCCCATCCTCCCTCCAGGTAGTCCTAAAGTAAATCTATTTCCTTATAGAGCTGTAAATCAGAATTAGCAGTAAATCAGGTGGACCAATCAGCTTATCAACCAATCAGCTTGTCGTCCAATCAGCACACTACAATTTGTGTTTAGTTAGATACTCGGTAAATAATCATCAAATGATACAGAACAGACAATGAATGTTAAAGTACTTTTCAAATTAACATTTATTCATGTAATGTTATACTTAATTATCTAGGTGACATTATAAATCTTTTTTGTATACAACCATGCATGTACATTGTACTAAAGAAGATATCATTTTCCTGAACATTTAAATATTATAACATTTTGTTGGGTTTATCAAGTATCTTCAGTAGTCTCATTCTTACCAAATGCAGTCAAACTTCCTTATCTCAAACTTGGTGGGGATGAGAAAAAAACTTCGAGATATCCGAGGATTCAGGATAAAAGGGTAAAATATTTAAAGAAGAAGTGGTGGGTACTTCCACATCACTTCCACATATCCATGGTATTTGAGATATCGGCATGAGTGTGTGTTATATACATTTGCTTTAACACTAACATTCATTATTCATTACAAATGCTCACTGATGTAAGTGTAAAACAACAGAAACATTGTAAAATTACAAATGTTACATTGAATACAACAATTCTATGAAATTTAATCAATTTCATGACTTTTATATTGGATTTGTCAGTATTCATCCTACACTATTTCAAACCTGAAAAAATATAAGAATTCAAACACCCAATGGCATTATTTTTAATTAAAATTAATGTTTGTAAATTAAATGAGATTTTATAGCAGGTGACCATCCTAAAATACACATCTTGCTTGAGCTAGTCAAATGAAAATTGCTGAAAAATGCAGGAAAAACCCCATCAAAATGTGACAGCATCTTAAGTTGTGGATAAGAACTAGACAAGTACAAATAATTAGAGCATTATACTTATAATGTAGAACAATTAAAGAGTACATGGCACTGACACAAATCAAACAAATACTAGATTTATATGGCGTATCTGCTTCGGCTTTAAATCAGAAAAAAAAATATGACTTTCAAATTAAGTATATATCAAATCAGAAATCTTGAAAAAAAATCAAATTGAAATAAAAGCAGTTTTATTAAATGATTTAAATCTATTGTCAACATTTATATGGGATGTTAAATGAATATGATTTTTAAACAGTTATTAATGGTATTAAGTTCCTTATATGTAAAGTTAAAGTTGCGGAATGACAGGTTTTTCCAAAGATGAATCATTGAGAAACCTTTCATTTGTTAAGTATTTATAGCTTGTATTTATCAAATTATTGCAGCACTGTACATTGAACAATTAAAATATTCTCATTAAAATAGGATTTAAGTTTGTAGTGCAAAAATGAACAATTTTATTTAGGTCATAAACACATTGTAATATGTCATATCAACATATTTAATAATGCTATAACCTTAAGCAAACATGTTTTTTAGCTCACCTGAGGTGAATATGAGGCTCAGGTGAGCTTTTCTGATCAAATTTTGTCTGTTGTTTGTCATCAACATTGTTGTTGTTATCGTTTTTAATGTCGTAAACTTTGATCGTCTTCTCCAGAACAACTGGACCATAATTCCAAATTAACTTGGCAATCCTTGGGTATCAACTTTGTTCAAATGAAGGCCCACTTCTTTTTCCCAGGGGTCTGAGATAAAAATAAAAAATAAAATATTATTGGCTGAAATAATTTAAAATCCAAAGAATCATTGGTTCCTAATAAATGAAACATATCTTGAAGCTTCTCGACACATTGTAAATTCATGTTTATTTAAAGCTACTCTTACAAGTAAGAGCCTCGATCCCTACGCACCTTATATACCTTACGCGGCGCCAAGTCAAAAGTATCTCGCTGTGAACCTCTAGCATGCTGGAGTAATTTAAAGCATGACCCTGGAGAGGAGGATGGGACACAATATTGAGAATCATAGTTTTACATGGGGATAATTAGGAAAATTCTATTGAAAAACTCCTTGAGAACTAGCTGTCAGAGGTAATTGAATTTGATATATTTTTTCCCCTTATACTGATTGGCACCATGTTTTTTTGTAGAAATCTGAGGTTTTCATATTCTTGGCCTTGAAACTTGACCTTTAAGAACTAATTTTCACTATAGAATAAAGTGCCGATTAACATATCATATTTTTTTGACAATTGAAAAGTAAGTCTGTGCTATTTAGCTTGTACATGTACACTGTTATGATATCAGACGAGATGAAAAATACCAGCATTACAGTCAGCACGACCTTACCTTTGACCTACTTTTAAAAAATCATTCAGACAGTTGATTTAACATCATTTGAAATTGAGAGGCATGGCAAGATTACTTTTGATGGGTCATTAACTTCCATCTCTCAGTCCTGTATAGCAAAGCTATCTAGCTCAAACTTTCAACCTCAAAACCCTTGATTTCTCAAAGTCAAAATGCATGCAGCCCTGTGGTCAAACTGTATGAGTGATACTTTATGATTGTGTACTTATTAAAGCGAGCTTCATATTTTTGCCACTTTGGTGCTGAAAATGATGGAATAATCTATTAATACTGCTACAAAATTATGCATACAGTACCAACGGGACACAACCTAACACCAGAGCCAACCCTGGGTTCGCTCAGGGTCCGCTTCTGGTTCGCTTTCAGAAATTTTGGGACCGCTCTGGATGTGCCTTGGGTTCGCTTGGGGTCAGCTCTGGGTCTGCTAGAGCAAACCTTGCCTTCGCTTTCTGGGATCGCTTTACCCACTGGTTCGTTGATTTCTCTGCTCTCGGAATTTTGATCCCGAGAAATTCAAAGTTATTTAACAGGGGGCTATTAGGCATTTATTTTGCTTTATTTATGATGTGAAAACAAAAACAGAAGAGAAAGAAAAAGGTGTTGAATTGATTTTCAATGTATAGAATGGTGTACAAGTGAAACTGATGAAAGCATTTAAACAAAATACCTTTCTAATACATGCGTTATATAGTTTAAGAATATATTTGTTATTCCTTATTAGCTCACCTGAGCCAAAGGCTCAAGTGAGCTTTTCTGATCTAAAGTTGTCCATTGTCTGTCGTCGTCGTCATCATTGTAAACTTTTCACATTTTCATCTTCTTCTCAAGAATCACTGGGCCAATTTCAACCAAACTTGCTACAAAATATCCTTTAGTTAGGTAAAGGGGATTCAAGTTTGTTCAAATGAAGGGTCACGCCCTTTTCCAAAGGGAGATAATTATGAATTAGAGAAAAATTATTATGGCATTTTAGAAAAATCTTCTTCTCAAGAACCAAGAAGAAACTCATATGGAATCATCCTCAGGTAGTGTATATTCAAGTTTGTTCAAATCATGACCCCCGGGGCTAGGGCGGGGCCAAAATGGCTGATCAAAGTTTTACATAGGAATATATACTAGGAAAATATTTAAATATCTTCTTCTCAAGAACCGTTAAGACAGGAAAGATGAAACTCATGTAAAATTATCCTCTAGTAGTGTAGATTCCAATTTTTTCAAATAATGATCCCAGGGGCTAGGGTGGGGCCATAATGGCCTTTAAAAGTTTTACATAGGAATATATAAGGAAACCTTGTAAAATCTTCATTTCAAGTACTTCAAAGCCATGATTAGTGATATTTATATGGATTCATCCTCAAGTTGTGTAGATTCTAGTTTGTTCAAATAATGAGCCCCTGGGGGGGGGGGGGGGG
>PRKT01000263.1:63597-87746 GCA_003671525.1 Saccostrea glomerata | reverse complement strand
CCCGGGGGGGGGGGGGGGGGAACTTCAAGGCCCCCCCCCCAACCTCAGTAAACTTACAGTTCTGATCTGATATGTGTTTTTTCCTAGCCAATGTGCTCAGGTGAGTGCTGTGGCCCCTGGACCTCTTGTGTTTTGCTAAGTCGTGGTTTAAATGATTGACAAATACATGAATAATGATATCTATAAATTAACCTATTGTACACATTATAAATTCATTTATAGTAGCTACACATTGAAAGTTTGTAATAAATATTTACCAGACATTTTCTCAAAACAAAACAAAAAAAATAATATCAGATCTTTATTACGCTCAAAATTATGGAGCGAGTATATATGATTTTAATCAGAATGAAAAAAATATAAAATGGCAAATTATAATTGTTCTCCCGATAAGAATATATTAAAATACCCCCTACTTTACATACACACATTAATGAAATTTAAAATTTTTTTTTTTTAATTTCTAAATATGTAACTTCAAATAAAAATCAAAAAATAAAAAATCAAGATAAAAAAAATAAATAAAGAGAGATCATAAGTTCATAACATTACTCTAAACTCTCATCATTAGACTAGATATCAATAACAAAGCCTGCATTTTATGATGATTTTAATAATAGTCAAATAACTATTAAAAGGTATAACAAAACATTTTTTAACTGTGTTCTCGGGCAACATGCATTTTGTCGACCCTGGAACCAAACTGTCTGCCTTCGGCCTAATGGCCTTTAGGAAAACGGTTCGATTCTTGGGTCTGTAAAAACACATATTGCCTTCGACCTCAGTCAATTAATGTGTGTTTTTCCACATTTCATATTCATGTTATTGAGCATGTAGTACTGTCTTACTTTATTCTGAAACAAACAAACAAAGTCAGGACATATAATTGCTGTACTTAAATGACAGTAAGTACATGCATCTTTAATTATAGTACATTCAAACTACCTGAGCTCTAGAGGACAAAGAAAAAACTTCTAGATATCCAAGGATTCAAGATTTGAATTAACGAGATATCGCTGTTCAGGATACTGTAAAACAACTTTTATTTGCGACAACTTTATTTCACCATTTACCAGGGATAAACTAGTTTGCGTTGATTAATTTTGGTGATCAAGCCTATTTTGGATCTGTTGTTAATAGGCACAAACTTAAGACTTTAAGGACTGGATTGCGACAAGAAATATTTGCGGTGACGGAGCTCTAGTGAAGCTAGCAAAAATTTCTTGCATGCAAATAAAAGTTGGTTTACAGTACTGAAATTCAACTTAAAATTTCCTTCATTTTTCTTTCAGAATGGGTTACTGGAAAAACTGACAGAATTTGAGTCACAGTACTGCTCTGTTTTCCACCCTATATCAATAATCAAACAAAAGGTATTAATAAATGTAATTAAGGAATGTATTTAAGTTTTGTGTGAGTTATTGGTGTGCGAATCACACAGACTTGTCTTGTAGGCATATTTTAATGAAGAACGCAAGTAGAACTTCATGAAAAATATGCCTACGTGCAATGCTCTGTGATTTGACACACGCCAATAATTCACTCTAGACTAAAAAACATTCCTTATATTTACATTTAGAATGTGTAAAAGTACAAAAAATATACTCA
The DNA here is from genome assembly GCA_003671525.1 of Saccostrea glomerata. Lineage (NCBI taxonomy): Eukaryota > Metazoa > Mollusca > Bivalvia > Ostreida > Ostreidae > Saccostrea > Saccostrea glomerata. The sequence continues at coordinate 86,138 of PRKT01000263.1, read as the reverse complement.
ATAATTCATCTTATATACTTAACGTTTCTCCAAGCATATTTCTACACGTTAGTTTACACGAAAAATGGTATTCAAATTAATTTCACAGTTGGCTTGCTAAAAAAACACAGCTAATGTAAATGTATGTACAGTAAACTTGTTTAGTACAAACACGGATATTACGAATTCATGGATAAAGCAAAATTATCTTGGATCCCCAGCTATATAAATTTGATAAATTCCTAACACAGATATAATGAATTACAGATATAGCGAAGTCATTTCATAGGTCACAGTGACATTGTTATAACTGAGTTTTACTGTATAGGGAAATATTCTAAAACTTTTATATATATTGATGAACTTATTTGAAAGTAGTCTTTCTGATTTCTAATTGGAGTTTAATTGAAAAGTTAGTATTTCAGCCATAATTTGGCAGTAAAATAGTAAAAATCCATGAATTATAGGTATTGTTCATTGTATAAATTTGATACTGATCAATTGTAGATTGTAGAAGTTGTAAATATCACTTCCACCTTCAATGATGTATTGAAATACGAGGAAACAAGGACTCTAAGGCAAGACAGTTTCTCAGAAAAAAAAATTCTGTAATAAAATACCATGATTTTATTAAGAAAGTAAGAGGATTATTAATCAATACAGAAAAATATATCCTTCTTCAAAAATATTCTTACACAGGGACTGCCGACAGCCATTTCAGTTTTGCCTTGCAGAGGACAGAAGGGTCTACGATGAAGTACAGGGTGTGGCAAAAGACATTGTTTTGTCTGTCTGTGAGAACTGGTGCTTTTCTCACTCTGCAGAAGAAATAAATAAAAGGTTCTACACACAACATTTAGAATGTGTATGGCATACTAGTACTCTTTAAGTTATATCTGTGGTTTTTGTATAATTAACACATACCAAATTGATCACTTTTAGCTGATGTATCAAATGTAACCAATTATATAAACTCTATTTCCAATAACAGTGTGTCACTTTGCTTGACTGACTGTAGTAAAATTTCACAAATTGATTACCATGTTATACATCGATTGGATGTTTGAATTAAATGAAATCAATACCACTTTGCATAACTTTAATTACCGGTATATACAACTATGGCACGCCAAAGTCACAAAATTGAGCTAAACATAGTTTCACAGTTGATAAACTAGGTTTATTGACTGTAAACTATAGTTTACAAACCCTAAACTATAGTTAACAATTCGTTAACTATAGTTTTCATCTAAAGCAGGAACTGAGTAAGGCTAAACTCTGTTACTATTATACATGTACCGTAAAGCAATCAATATCATCATTTTAAAGTTTAAAACTTACTTTGGCTGTCCTTATGTGATAATTGTTTTACTGCAGCGCATTCTCGTGAACAATCATTCAGTAAGATTGGTCAGTATATTGTCAGTGGTATTGCTGTATTTTGTATTTCATTTGCAAAATACTATTGCTTTCATTTAAATCAAAGATCCAATCAATGAGTAATATGATAAGCAACATGTGAAACTTTATCATGCTTGTTTAACCAAAGGGACCTGCCGTTACTGGAATGATAGTAGGTTTGATTTTAATTATTGACATTTAAATACAGTGAAACTTGGATGTTTTGTATTCTGAAATCTAGTCAAATACGATTATAATTCAAGTTCTTTGTTGTTATTTCAACAGTGCTGTTTAAAATGTTGTGTAAATCTGGAATGTTGTCTGATCTGGCCAATGTCTTTGAAACCATTGGTAGTTGGATTATTCAGGTTTTACTGTATTTTCATTAGAACTCCTGCTCTCTAGTATTAACTCACCATTGGAGGATCAGTCTGTTTCAGATATTCAGTGATGGGAGGCCCCTAGTCCGGGTACTGATGAGAGAGAGGCTGTCTACACTCTACAGACTTCAAGAAAGGAGAGATGAGGGAGGGGGTCGAGGGGAGGCTGAAATAGTGGGTCTATTGTTCCGAGTCCTTTTGGAGTTACACACAGTCCTACAACAGGTGCTTGACTCCCTTAGAATGAAGCAGGAACTGCTGGGGAGGAAAGAACTCAGGTCAAGACAGAGGCAGAACCTTATGTATCTTATAACAAGGTATTTTATAGGAGTTTAGGGATAGAGACAGCATCAAATCTGTTCTGAACCTTGTATGTCTTTAAAGGTAGCTAGAATTATGTTCTAAACAGAGACAGAACCCTGTGCGTTTTATAAGGAATTAAAAAATCTTATCATCTAGACAGGGAAAGAACCTTGTATGTCTTTAAAGGTAGACTTATGTTCTAGCAAGAGACAGCACCCTAGCTGTGTTCCTAATAAGGAAGTTAGATCTAATCTAGACAGACACAAACCTTGTATGTCTTACAACTTATATTCAATTTCTCATTTTAAATGTTACAGCTGCCCATTTTTCCACCACTGTGCTCACATGATTCTACTTATCTGCACTTGGAAGCTCTATACTCTTAGTACTCATACAGGATCAAAGCTTATCAGGTACAAAAAAAACTAAGCACAAGCTTTACACCAGTGCTTTTAGTGCAGTTCTAGTTTACTTTGGATATTGAAATATTTTACCTCTTTTATTTGCTTTAGGTTCTTAAAGCTTATGCTACAGTTTGTTGAAAATCTGAGAACATTCTGCAGACCTGAAAAAAACAAATGGATCGAAAGCAGATTCTTATACTGCGAGTTTATACAAAAGATCAAAGACACAACTATAGACCTCAATGAGACACCAGAATCTGAGAAGAACTTAGGTGAGTTGACAGGTTTATGTGTATATTTAAATCAATTATTTTATTTATTTTTGAAAATGTTGAAATTATTTTGAAAAGTTTTGCACAAGTAAATTTAATCATTGGTTTTATGGCTGCCAGAATGAATACAAAAATACAAAATGTACCATTTATGGCAAAAACAACTAGAATACAAAATAAATAGGTTAAGATGACATCAACAGACTCAGTTGCAAAATTTTCAGACTTCATTGCAAAAATTGAATTTCTATTGAAAAAATTCATGGAAAAGTTATATTTTTCTAAAATCATTATCTCAGTAATGTCATCTTCAAAATATTTCATAATTTTATTTTACTGAACGAATTATTAAAATTATTAAATGATGGAAATGTAAATATGAAACCTATTTCATTTGTCAAAAAAATGGAAACTGAACCCATTCTATACGAAAATCGAAAATTTCTGAAAAAATTACCCTTCAAACCCATTCATTTAAATCACACTGACAAAGTCGACGATAATGCATATACTTCGTAGTGCAGTGATTAAAGCGGTCGGTCTTAGACGAAACCCTGCGCTATGGTGAGAGTTCGAATAATACATGAACCTTTTTCTTTTTTGATTTCACATATCTTAAAAACATGAGTGAAAAATAAATTAATAATAAATATTAAAACAATGAAATACAGAATTAAATGTGTAAAAATGATTTAGACAATTGAAAAATGTTACTTTTAGAATTGAGAAATGTCTTTTCTGAGAGGGGGTGATTGTCCTCACCTTGTACGCCTCCAATTTGTGGTACACACATGGCCATACACAAGTTCTATAAATAGCATATGATGTGTTTAGTTTTGTTCCTTGTTTGTGACGTCACAATGTGAAAATGACGTCACTATGTAGATCACTTGTTTAAATCAAAGTACTCAGAAGTACAGAGAGCCGGGCTCATTTACAGAGTAGAATGGATTTCTTACATGAATCACGTTTATATTCTGATGAAAAAATTATTTTAAAAACTATCAATATAAATGATAAGAAACTGACATTGAGTTTTTCAATCCTAATACCACGGTCCGATTTTGTCAGAATGAGAATTAATCTGGTACCGCAGCTGAATGTAAACAAACAGGCCAGTCTGGTTCCCTCTCCTGCTTTACCTCGTATGTGTAGAGAACTACGGTAACACTGATTATCAAAAATCCTTACGCTAATGAACTATGTTCTTTGACTTATGAAGTTTTCAAAGTCATTACTACTAATGTTTATTTTATATAGATAAAACTTCGTTTTATTTTTGTTGCTTTATTTAGCGTTTGTATTATCTCAAAAGCGGTTGAGAGTAAGAACTATATTTTTGCACGTAACTTTAAAATGGCGACTATGGGGTCAACATCCTGCCTTGAACAGGATCACATAAGCCGGCAATTGCTCTTTGAGCAATAAGCCCGGCTAAAAATGGTTGTCTCAGTCGTATTCATTCAACGAACTACTGTGAACATATTTATATATCTTGGAAATTCTTTTGCAGTAGCGTATGATTATTTGTACACAAGTTAAGACAAAAGACTTCCTAGAAATCCAATCAATGAATGGATTGATCGTTTTAGTGAAGGAAGATGGTTAAAAATCATATTTGTTATATTTGTTGCCTAGAGAAAGCAAGTTCGAAAAGAAATGTGTTTTTATTAAGCAATTTGTTATGAAAGACCTCAAATTTACAGTTTGAAAGTAGTTGAATATCTTAACAATAACAGAATTATTAAATGCCTAAGATATCGTTTACTTTGGATTTTAAACATGTTAGACATGATAAAAAGGAGACACCCATTCTCTATCCGTCTTGAATAAAAGACACTCTCGAGACAGAGGATTTGGGTTTGATGGTTGCCATACTCATTTTGGGAAGCTGTTGCCGATATTTGACTGTTTCTGTCAAAAAAAAGCCGTTCTTGTTATAAGAATTAACTTGCATGGAAAGAAATGTAAAACTCAGAAAAATCGCCCAGCTTTTCTGACAGAACGCTACGGAGCAGGTCACGTGACCGCCTATATCACGTGTTTCGCACATGAGCAGAACAGTGGCACATGTGCTTTTTAAAAATTAGGGAGGATTAATTTTAAAATATAATCTACACTGAAACCAAAATATTGTTTTCTTCTGTGGAAGTTATTCAATTAGTTAGCGAAGTTTCTGATCACCCTTCGTAGGTCTAATCATGAAGCCCGTCGTGTGAGTGAAAAATTCTCGAGTGGAACTTAAGTAACAACTTATGAATCATCTTAAAGTTTGTTAATTGAGTCTGTGTTCTAAAACTTGTTAGATCGGATAAAAACTGAAAGAGGAATATAGATTAGAAAGAAATTAATAGAAATTCACATTAATTATCAACACAGAGGATTAACTTTTTGATAAAAAATACACATGACGTGCTTTTTTAAAGCAACCATGGCAACACCTCTGTCGAAATGATACATGTATACAGAATAATTGCATCTTTGATAGTGTAATCTATAAATATAGATGTCTCCCGTGGTTTGATGTAATGGGAACAAAATAGGATAGTGTTTGGGCGGAAAAAATCACAGAATTTTTTTTTTATCGACCATGCTAAATATCGTTTCGGAGAAGTAACGTTTTTCAAGATAGATAAATTCAAAAAATATATAAGCATTTAGAATTGAAAACGTGCATATACATTATTTCGACTTCTTTTGTGATAAAAATGAAATGTGTTTTCATGACCGTCGGACATGTAAAACATTTCATCTATCAAATGGTGGTGATGGTGTGTGGGGGTGGGGGTGGGGTGGGGGGCTGTAAAACAGGCCTGGGCATTTATTACAACTTACATCATTTAAGGTTTTTTACTTTCTGATTAAAGAAATAACTCTCTTTTGAATAAATTACCTGTACTCCTTTACAAAATTGTCAGTTGAATCCATTGAAGTAGGTTCCACAAGGCAAGCTTAAATTGTTAAACTTAACCTTCTGGAAAGAATGGAGTCGTACAAGGCGAAATATTTTATTAATTATTTACTTTTCATTCATGTTTATGAGATATGTAAAAAAAAAAAAGGAAAAGCTTCACGTATGATTAGCACAGGGTTTTGCACAAGACCAACCGCATTAACCACTACGCTACGATGTATATACATTATTGATATATGTCAGTGTGATTTAAATGAACGGGTTTGTTGAAGCGTAAATTTTTTTTAGAAATATTCGATTTTCATACAGAATGGGTTCAGATTCCATTTTTTGGACTTCACATTTACGTTTCCATCATTTAAACGTTAACGAAAAATGGAGACTTGACCCATTCATGTTTAAAGTTCATTTTTTATGGCTCAAGTAAACCCATTTTCCACTAAATATATATAATATGCTTATCTGTCAACTTTGAAATAAAGATTGTCAAATGATATGTCGTTCAGTAAAATTAAATAGTAAAATGTTTTGAATATAACATTACTGAGAACTTGATTTTAGAAAAATAAACTTTTCCTTGAATTTTGAAAATTGAGAAACATAACATCTTAGAGCGGGGTATATTCCACGCCTTGTACGCCCTCTTTCTTCCTTAATGTTACAGCATACAATATTAACAGAATTTTCAAGGAATAAAAATTGGATGACGTAGTTTACAGTACGTTATAATAATATAAACTTGTGTATTTTTGTTACACTTTTTTGTTTATTTTCTTCAAGTATAAATACATGTAATATACAACAATTGACGCATCTCTCGCACGTTTAAAAAAATCTTTTAATGGTAGCAATCGTTTTGAAGAAATTGGAATTGGGGTTTGTTTTTATTTTCGTTGAAATATGACTAAATATTACAAAAGACTGATATAATATGATTCACGTAATAAGGATTTAATGTTTATTTATAGTCTAAGATTACTTGTTGTTAGATATTGATTTTATTAAAGAAACAAAGTACATTGACTTCTCTACGATAATTATTTTTCATTTTTTCCCTACATGCCTGTTTGCAAAATTTAAAGCAGATTTTTTAATCTTTAAAAGTATACGTTAGAAACTTAAATTTAAAAAAATTGAAGATTATGAATTTTTCTGTAAATGGAAGGATAAAAAGGGAATTGAAGAAAAATAAAGGGATAAAATAACATTTGCTCACAGGTAAGAAATAAAATTAAGTCGGTGAAAGGTGTGACTTAGTCAACAATTGTTTTGATATTTTGAGAACGCCAAATTAATTTAAAAAAAAAAAGGAACGTGCATGTAGGTCGATGACATTGGAGCGTAAGAACAAGTAGTTTCCATACATGGAGTATGGAGAAAGACGTCACTAACTGGAGGTGATAATTGATGGGTCAAATATAAATATTAACTTTTTATACTTTTTAGATTAGTTGTCAGATGATAAGAAATGATGAAGAACGTATCTTCTTCGTTGGAGGGTCCCCCTAGTCACAGCGCCCACAATTTCAGTGTGTCGGACTACGGGTACATCGTCATCACAGCGTTATTGACGCCCTCTGTCCTGTCTTTCAGCACTCTGGTGATCGGAGTCATACGGAAATTCAAACGTCTTCAGACACCTACCAACTTCTTTATTGCATCGCTGGCTTCCGCAGACATTTTGGTGGCTCTGATGATTCCCGTTTTTACCACCTCTTTACTCCTGCCGGCGAACTTATACCACGAACTCGTCTGCTCGATCCCGAATCGTCTGCTGATCTTGTCGTGTGGTGCGTCCATCCTCTCTTTAGCTGCTGTGGCCTTTGACCGCTATATTGCCTTGACGAATTCTTTAGAATATGTTCAGATCATGACAAAGCGAAAGACTTACATTTTTATAGTGTCCGCTTGGATCTATTCAGCTTTGATTGTATCTCTTCCAATGTCATTCACCAAAGGCCATTCTGTTCGAAAGAATTGCGGGTTCGGACATATTCACCCCCGGGGTCATTTGCTCTTTGCAAGTATGCTGTTTTTCCCAGCATGTGTGCTGATATTTTTCTGTTACTATAAAATATTTACAATTGCTAAACATCAAAGTAGAGCTATTTATGACCAAGAACAGTCCATAGCAAATGCAATTCATATGAGATACGTGAACCGAGACTGCAAATACGCCAAGACATTGGCTATTCTTATACTGGTTTTCATCGTTTTCTGGTTCCCATTTCAGTTTACACTTCTCTTGATCGCTCTTACGGATATTCAGGTTTGTGACGAAGTTTTAAATTATCTTTTGTACCTCGCAGCATTCAACAGTGTGATGAACCCATGGCTTTATGCTTACAAGAACACTCATATTCGGTCTGCCTTTAGAAAAATATCCTCCACAGTGACGTCTGCATTCAAGCAGACTACCCGCCATTTATCCACGACCAGCCCAAACGAACCTTCTTTGTCGTCTGATTACAAACTGAACCAGACAGACAGCCGAATGGAACAGGTGGACATCACGCACCAGCTCGAGCTCAACTCAGACATGTTTGCAGACGAGTGTTGGGCTTACGAACCCAAGAAGATGTCTGTGCATTCCGTAGGATCTACCATAACCCATAATGGACGAAAAATAGTTGTCCCCAGTTTGGTTATAGAAGACATGGAGGGGAGTTCGGATCTCAATTTGCCTAAAATAGAATCGGCAACGTCTATGGAGGACCAAAATACTGATCTAATGATCCATATGTAGTTTGTTTCGGGATTCATGTTACGTGTAGGTGTTACAGAAAAATGTGCCAATCCTAGCTGTACATGTACAAGTGTTATAAACAGGATGACAGTAATCTTTCCATTAATACTGTGGAATTCAAAAACTGATCGTGAAGCAGCTTTAATTCGTATTGGTTTATTCTGTAATTGACTTATCAATCAAAGTAGTCTATCAAGACATGCTTATATATGATAACATACAATCTTTTTAGGGCCCCGCAAGGATTTGCGGGTGCCCTATAGTAATCACTCTGTCCGTCCGTCTGTCCGTCTGTCCGTCTGTCTGTCTGTCTGTCTGTCAGTCCGTCTGTCACTCTTCCGTCCACAAATTTTCTGTTTTTTTCTAATAACTTTTTTTATGGTTGCCCAATCAAGTTCAAATTTGGTATGGTAGTTCAGTAGGCAGAAATACATATTTTGATGCTAAGTTTGGTTCCATATGTCTTCTGGTTTGGAGCTGGGGTGGTGGGGTAGATTCCTTAACTATGCATAAGAATGAATGGGCAACTTTTTTTATGGTTGCCCAATCAAGTACAAATTTGGTATGGTAGTTTAGTAGGCAGAAATACATATTTTGATACTAAGTTTGGTTCTCTATGTCCCCTGGTTTGGAGCTGGGGTGGTGGGGTAGATTCCTTAACTTTATATACAAAAAGCATTGGCAAAGAGAGATAACTGCTGAAGATGTTCCCATTGAAAACTGAATGCTTGCTATGAGTCCCTTGGGATTAATTAGCTTTCCTCCTGAAGAAAATCCAGAGCATTATCTTTATCTGTCAAATTGAGATGAATTACCACCTCTGTCTGCGAATGAAGTTTGTTTTGAAGTTAAGTCAATTTGGAAAGCTATGAACACTCTGAAATGTGGAGTTAAATATAATTTTTTTTATAATTTATTTTGTTTAATAGTTATGATTTCATTGAATTCTAATAACAAGAAATAGATTAAAGAAGATTTTTTGATTTGCTTTTTTCACTTTATGTTAATTCAAGAATATTATTAATTTTTTAGGATAGTTGTATAAAAACCCCATTCTATAATTAATACTGAAAAAGTTCTTATCGAAACTTTAGAAGAAAATGATGAGAGAGGTACAATTAATCCCTTGGGATTAATTATCTAGCCTGCTGCAGAAAATTTAGTAGCCTTTTCTTTATCTGTCACTTTAAGATAAATGAAAACCTTTTTCTGCAACTGCTGTTTGTTTGAAGTTAAGGTCAAGCCTTCATGATATTTGCATTCATTGAAGGCTGGCATTTTATATAACACAAGCTTCATAATTGTTTAAATATACATTCAATGTTAAGTTGTTCTTTACTGCCTGATGTAAATACATGGATATTATTTTCAGGTTTTTGAATATTCAGGAATTATCTTGAAATTTTAAGAATACAGTTGCTGTTGCTTATTCTTTGTACATTTTTTAATCACTCCGTAAGCTGCACCCTGTTAATTCTACCCCATGGCGGGGCCCTTGCTGACTGGTCAGTTTTCTAGTTACTTTTAAGAAACACTTTATCTTACCTGTGATAGCAAAATGGATGCTTTTATGTCTCGTACATGTAGAAATTAAAAGATGATATGTTTTTTATTTAGATGAATAGAAAACAAAATAAATTGTTGAATATACTTAATTCTTTACTTATTTCCTGAAAGATACAATGACTCAGACCCGTTCGGGAAGCTGTTAAATGACGCACGTTACTGTCTATAATGGCATTACATTGAAATAAATAGCTCTTTAATGCCGTTGAATAAGTTTTGTGACATTTCAAGTCGTTTTTAATAAACATTTAGTTGCCCAAGTGGTTCATTAGTTAGAACGTATGTTTAAATATGAAGTAGGGAGTCGGCCCTTTCTCTGACGTGATACAGTGTATGTTGTAACCTTAAGCTCTTCCATACCTTTTTTCTGTCTCCTTACCATCTCGTCTGTGAATTTTATTATTTCTCAAACCCGTTCTGCTTTGACGTCATAATTTAATATAATATACATGATTTCAATTTGATAAACAAAAGTTAGGGTTGTTTCGCCTACAAATATCAGGGATTTATATATTTGTATTTAGTGCAAAAGACATTGATGGGAAAATAGCAACTAAACTTTATGATAAATATGAAGGCTTCAATATCCCCAATATAATGTAGCAATACATCATTATCACCTGTGTATGTTGTTCATATCTCTCAGTTGATGTGATACAAATACAAGCAAATTCAAAAAATTGTGGTCCGCCAGCTTTCGGTGTCTTGGTGGGTTAAGTGTCATTTTATGGCATATTAAGTCAAATATGAACGCCCTTTCATAACATCATTCAGAAGTTATCATCAAGGTTGAATTTTTAAAAATTAGGTCAATCGTGAAGGTCAAGAGGTCGGAAATCGAAGCATGTTCAAAGATATCTTGTCACAGGAAATGCACATGTCTAATATGAAAGCCCTATCTCTTCTCAATCAAAAGTTATAAGGAATTTTTTTTAATTAGGTCAAATGTCAAGACAAGGTCACAAGATCGAAATCATATTGTATTTAGAAAGGTCTTGTCACAAACACTACACAAGTTTACTATGAAAGCACTACCCGGTATGTCTTCTCATTCAAAAGTCATGAGCAAAGTTAAAGATATTTTAAAGTAGGTCAAACTTAAAGGTCATGAGGTTAAAAAGTCAAAGTGTATTTAGAAAGCTCTTGTCACGGGTAATATACAAGTTTAATATGAAGGCCCTATCTCTTCTCATTCAAAAGTTATAGCCAATTTTAAATCTTTACCTTTTTTTAGAAAAGTGAATCAAACTTCAAGGTCCTGGAGTCAAAATCATAGTGTATTTTGAAAGGTTTTGTCATCGGCAATACAGAAGTTCAATATAAAAGTAATATCTCTTCTCATTTAGAAGTCATGAAAAGTAGGTCAAATTTCAAGGCCAGGAACACGAGGTAGTGTATTTAGAAATATTTACATTTGCAGATATCTTTCTTAGATGAACCTATTGAAGAGAAAATAATTTGTTCAATTCTGTGTGAATGTTATTTGGGGGTCAGAGGTCATAGCGCGACCGAATCACAGAGCGAGGTGATATTTTGTTCATGTAATAAATGCAATTTAACTCGAAATGCATGTATTTGTCTCAAATGTAATTATTAGTATTAAACAACAATGTTGAAAACTTCACTTGGAAATGAACTTTTAGTAGGTACGTGATCAAATCTCCTGAGAAGCCCTTTGGGCTTCACAGGATTTGATCACGTGACCAACTAAAAGTTCATTTCCCAGAGAACTTTTTTCTAGGTCTTGTCACACGTAATGCACTGGTATACATGAAAGTCATATCCATTCTTATTCAAAAGTTATGACCAAGTCAAAATAATAACTAATTTTTTTAATAAGTAAAACTTCAAGGTCAAGGGGTCAAAAATCATAGTACGAGGGGTGATCAAAAAGTTTGCAAACTATCTCTATATCTACACAATCACAATTCAGATTAGAAAAAGAATTAGTGCACACGTCTCCAAATACAAGTTCTATTAACAGCATGTTCCAATTAAGGTTTTGCTCTGTGTTTCTGACGTCACAGTGTGAAAATGACGTCACTTTGAACATCACTTGTGACCAAAAAAATGGTTGTCTCAGTCGTATTCGTTCAACGAACGACTGTAAAATTTATGGTTATCTAGGAAATTCCTTTGCAGTAGCGTATGATAATTTGTACACAGTTTATTAAGACAAAAGACTTTCTATAAATTCAGTCAATGATTGGATTGATCGTTTTAGTGAAGGAAGGCAGATGGTTCAATATGATATTTGTTATGATGCCCAGTGAAAGTAAGTTTGAAAAGAAAATTAATGTGCTTTTAATTATTAAGCAATTTGTTATCAAAGACCTCCAATTTACAGTTTGAAAAAACGATTGAATACCTTACCAATAATATAATTATTAAATAACTAAGATATCGTTTAATTTAGATTTGAAACATATTTAGAAATTGATAAAAAGGAGGCATCCATTCTCTATCCACCTTGAATAAACGTCTCTCCCGAGACAGAAGATTCGGGTTTTGAAGGTCGCCATGCTCATTTTTGGAAAGGATATTCTTATCCACCCATTCTGTTGCCGAGATTTGATCATTTCTGACAAATGAACTGTTCTTTTTATAAAAAGTAACTTGCATTGAAAGAAATATAAAACTCGGAAAAATCTAAGCTTTTTGTGACAAAACGCTACGGAAGGGGTCACGTGACCGCCTATATCACGTGATTTGCGCATGAGCAGAACAGTGGCGGGTGTGCATTAAAATCGGAGAGGACTAATTTAAAATATAATCAACACTGAAACCAAAATAATCCTGTAAAATCCTTAATTTCAAACCAGACTAGACGTATGTATATGTGTAAATTAATCGTCGCGACATTTGACCACACAATCAGGTATATTATTAGAAAACTGAAATATCGTCGATATTAACATTACGTAATTTATCAAACAAATAATAAACATTTATTCATGATTAACTTCTTAACTATTCAATATTATTTTTAGCAAAAGGCTAGCAAATAAGTTCTATTTATTTTCCTGTTTTCGGCTAGAATCTGGCTCATAACTTTCGAATGAGAAGAGAAAAGAATTTCATATTTTACATGTGCATCACCAACGAGACACCGAAGGCGAGGGATCACAATTCTTTTTTTTTTCAGATGAGTACTCCTTGTGCCTAGACCTCTTACTGGATACCAATATTTTTCCCCCGCTCTCGCAAAAGTGAGGGGACATTATAAATCTCATTATAAGTCTGTCTGTCACAAAAAGTTAACCTTGGTGTAATATCTTTTGAGTGGGAAGAGATAGGTTTTCAGATTATACATGTGTATTACTCGTGACAAGACCTTTCTAAACGTCAAAGTCTTCGGGTAAAAAATTAAAGTATATAGAGTAAATACACTATATTTTTTTTACCCAAAGACCTTGACGTTTGACCTACTTTTCAAAAATTTAAATATTTCTTTGACTTGGCCATAGCGTTGAATGAGAAGAGATAAGTTTTTCATATTACACAGGTGTATTACATATAGTAAGACCTTTCTAAATACATTATGATTTTTGACCTCGTAATCTTGACCCTGAAGTGTGACCTACTTTTCAAAAACTTTAAACTTTAGTCATGACTTTTGAATGAAAAGAGGTAGGACTTTCATCTTGACCTACTTTAATTTTTTTTCTTTTCCTTTTAACTTGAGATTGAGAAGAGAGACGATTTTCATATTTGACATGTGCATTATCTGTGACAAGATATGGTTTCTGACCCCCTTGACCTTCAAGATTGTCCTATTTAAAAAAAAAAACAACTTTGATGATAACTTTTGAATGACATATCGAATCTTAAAGGGCGTTCATATTTGACCCAATGTAATAAGTAATGACATTTCACCCACAAAGACACCGGAAGCAGGGGACCGTAATTCCTTGAATTTGCTTGTTTAGACCTAAATGTACTTTTAAAAAAATCAACCTTGGCCAATTTAACTTTTGAACAGTTGGTAATAGGACTTACATACCGGTATATCATAAGACTGTGCGTATTCTTTATGAAAAGTCCTTCCTTTCGGTATCAATACTTTGGCCTTTTGACATTGACTCTTGATTTTAACCTAAATATGTAAAAACTTCAATCTTTTCTACAACTTTAAACAGTGGGTTTTAGGGCTCTCTTTTTTTCTCTTTACGTATATTACTTGTGACAAGATCTTTTCTTTTATACCAAATGAATGTTTTTTTTGACATCGTGGTCTTGATCATCAAGTTTGATTAACCATCCTTTGCTTTGAGCTGTGATGCAGGGACATCAGTGTTTCACAACTCTATAAATTCAGGTTTTCATGCGCCCGGATCGATAGATCGGGGCTTATATTGTTTTTGTGCTGTCTATCTGTTTGTCTGTCTGTTGTCTGTCTGTTGTTAAATTTAATCTATAAGATTATATATACATAATTTTGAACCATGAGAGATAGAGACTTCATATGTCCTATGCATACTTCACCAAAAGTTCTTTTAATTGACACCGAGGTCAATAATCTGTTGACCCTGCCTGTGACCTATATGCTTAAAATACTAGTAGCTTTTTTGAACTTTCGCCATAACTTTTGAACCATAGGCGATAGGGACTTCATACCCAACTTATTAAGTTCTTTCAAACAACACCAAGGTCAATGACCTTTTGACATTGACTGTGACCTGTAATGCTAAAACTAGCTTTTTCGAACTTTGTTGCCGCCGGGCGCATAGTGTTTCACAAACACATCTTGTTTCTTGTTCTTTTTACATTAAGTCGGGGGAGGGGAAACAATCTTAACTTTTCACTTTACATGTACAGTTGTGTATTTCTTATATGCGTTCTTATAAGCGTTTAACCTTTTCACGGATATCTTTGTATTGCAGAAAATTATGAAACTTCAAATTTTTCGTATTACACGTATAAGTATCCTATGCGTCCAATATGCACAACAATTAGTTCTTTTAATTCAAAATCCATATCCGACACTCTGTATCATGGGGAAAATGCAGTGATTAGTCAATCATGGGCAGAATGCATTGAATCATGGGAAAAATACGGTGAATCACCCTTCAGAGGTTAATATCCAGCAGTTGGTTGAGAGTATCTTAGAGATGGGACTTCCAGTCAGGTAAGAGTATCTAAGAGATGGGTCTTCCAGTCAGGTAAGAGTATCTAAGAGATGGGTCTTCCAGTCAGGTAAGAGTATCTAAGAGATGGGTCTTCCAGTCAGGTAACCCCCCCCCCCCCCCTCTTTGCAAAAGCGAAGAGACATTAAATCTCATTCGTCTGTCAGTCTGTTTGTCCGTCGAGCTGTCTAGCTGTCCGTCTGTCATAGAAACTTTAACCTTGGTCATAACCTGTGATTGAGAAGAGATAAGGCTTTCATATTTCACATGTACATTACATGTGACAAGAACTTTCCACATGTACTGCTATTTTTTAACCATGTGACCTTGACCTTGATTTTTTTTATTCTTGAACTTCATGTTTGACCTAACTTTCAAGCAAATTAACTTTGGTGATAACTTTTGAATTACATATGATATGGCTTTCACATATCCACTAAAACACCGAAAGGGCGGGACGATTCTTTAAAATTTGCTTTTACTGGTATTTACCTCCAGTTTTTCTTTAGTAAGTCTTTCCATTTCTTCGGCCTTTTTGATGAAGACGTTAGAAATGTAGTTAATAAGGAGGGATAGATAAGCCAGTCCGAACAATATCCACACATACGTCACAATTCTATACAGGTCGCCCGTACCTCGATGGCCGATGCGATTCTCTGAAATAGCTATAAATAAATGAAAAATAAAATCACGATTTTTAAAAAAATTCAAACCTTTAGTAAAGCTTATATCTGCCCAACTACTAGTAGAAAGGGCTGCAAGTCAGAAACACTATTAAAAGCTTCTTTGTATCTTAATGTTTGTACACTGAATCCTTATTCATCCGAATGCCAATATTCCGGACACCTCACCTGCCGGACAAAGTTTGTTGGAAACATTTTTTTTTTATTTTAATACCAAGAAAGTTTTAATTGGTCTGACGGGATCACAGGTGTCCGTATAAACGGGACTCGATTGTATAGGCCTACATGTTTTTAAAATTAAGTATGTAGTAGTCACTAACCTGCTATATAGTCGCCAAATCCTATAGTACTGAGGGTAACAAAACAGTAATACAGTGCCTCCAAAACTGTCCAATCCTCCACGTAACTGAAAACTGAGGCCGGCAGGATGAATAAGATAGTCAGCCCCAGGGTAACAATGAGGATCATGTTCAGTATTTTGTTCACCAGGGGTTTTGCCGAGCAGAGTTTGCACTTGTTGACTCTGGTGGAGAGGCGGGTCAGAATTTGACCCAGGTAATTCAGCATGATGAGGGTGATAGGGA
Source organism: Saccostrea glomerata (assembly GCA_003671525.1). Taxonomy (NCBI): domain Eukaryota; kingdom Metazoa; phylum Mollusca; class Bivalvia; order Ostreida; family Ostreidae; genus Saccostrea; species Saccostrea glomerata. Next base: position 69,780 of record PRKT01000263.1, on the reverse strand, counting down.
TTCCGATGAGGGCGTAAACCACCAGAGCCACTTTACCCGGGTACGTTTTGGGTGCCAGGTTTCCATATCCTTAAAGGTAAGAAAATATAGGAATTTTTTGCATTTATTTTATTTGCAGTTTACTGTAGATCACTAAATTTTCGCGACACCTTATTTTCGCGAGATGGTCATTGACTCTTGATTAGCGAGACAAAATTTTCGCGTTAAACAACATACAATCAATCAATCAATCAAACATGATGTATCATATGCCGATCAGTCAAACATATATACAGTTTTAACGTTTGTTTAAAGTTTTACAGTTAATTTACTTGATTTTATTTCAAAATACATGTAAAATAATTCTTTAAAAACATTTGTGGTCTTAATTTTTTCCAATTACCTAAAATTGGGTCTATTAATTTTAAAAGAAAAAGGTCATAAACAGACACAAAGCATTCTTCAATGACTCTTTGTAAACTTACATATTAAGTATTTTAAATATATGATAAATAGAATACTACACACTAAAATCCATCATTCTCTATCCAGAGTTATCTTCCGCTACGCTCACAACACCTCTGTCAACGAAGAAGACTTGTTTAGAAATAATGCATTTTCATTACCTACTTATTTAGCCCCGCCCTAGCACTAGAAACGCTGACCCCAGGGCCATGAATTTCACATTTTGGTAGAGAACTTATTGCTGATTACAATCATGCAAACAGTTTGACTGCTTGATGTCCAGGGTCTGCCGTTATAAAACATACTGAAGTCTGAGAATGCTTTCAAGTCTTGAGAATTTTCTTAAATCCAAAATTCTCAGACTCATAATAAAGTTGAGAAAAATAAAAATTCCTTAAACTCTGTTTTATTCTTAAATTCTCAGTTGAGTAATTCTCAAAACTTGAGTTGAGAATTTTTTTGAGAATTCTCAAAGTTTTATGATGGCGGACCCTGGAGTAAAGAAGAAGATTTTTAAAGATTGCATTAATTTAAATGGGTTTGGCCCCACCCCTCAGGCCCCAGGGGGACAGGGATCATGAAATTCACAATTTTTGTTCCCCTACGCCCATAGATGCTTTGTGCCAAATTTGGTTGAAATTGGTTCAGTGGTTGCAGAGAGGAAGCTGAAAATGTTCAAATGTTAACGCACGACGCACGACGACGGACGAAAACTGATAGCAATAGGTCACCTGAGTTTACTCAGGTGACCTAAAAAACTGAGAGGGACTAAATGTTTACACTGACTAACAGTAGTAGGATCGTTATTATCGTATACATTACATATATTACATCGTTATGGGCACGATTTCGGATACATAACATTCGAATGAAAGAGATTTTACTTTATTTTTCGAATTTTCTAAATAAAAGGAATTAGCATTACAATTGATAAAATAAATTACCTATGGTGGTTACCACGGTAACAACGAAGGAAAATGAACCAATGAAATCCCACTGTGTATATACCGTCGTGTTACGTAGTGTGTTTAAGGCGAACGTAAATTCCTGGTCCACTTGACGTAATACGTTGATAAGGTCATCATGCTTTAAACAGGTATGGTTACCTTGATAAATAAAAAAAAATATATTTCAAATATCATTTGAATAAAAAATGTATGTCAAGTTAACAGTAAGGATATATTAGTAGTTGTAGGTAGGCAATCCTTTGCACGATCTTTTATCTTTGAGCATTGTTTATTTAACTTACCTCAAACCATTTAATGAATTAGATCTTTGTGAAAGAAGAGACAATTAACACCGCGGGCGATGTCGGTGTAAAATATGCAGGTGCATGTACTATATAAATATGGAAATAAAAAAAAAATGGATTTTTTTTTTTTGAAAAGGGAGATTTCTTTTCCATCTTTGGGAATATGTCTCTCGTGAGACCAATTAATTGAAAAAAAAAAAAAAGGTAAACCAGAAGTCACATGGGAAGAGTCACGACAGGGATCCTGGGTTATTTTACAGATGTTCGTTAAAAACATTTTTTTCACAACTAGAATTTTTGTAAATAATGGTAATGTTCAACTAGTATTTCAATAGCTGCAGATCTGTAGCTCTCCGAAAAAGTATATTGATAGACCAGAGAGCTACAGAGCCACCCACTGAAGAAAAAAAAAACTATATTTATTGCGCACAAAAAAGTGCGCTCGTTTGTCGTTTTGACTCTCCGTGTTTTTAGAACTGTTATCTCAAAATATTACTAACCGTGTGTTCCTAACATATTCTTTGACTCCTTCCACAACAAAACATTCCTCATAATTGTTGTTAATGATCCTACTTGTCCTGATATTGCAATCATCGAACATTTCGCTTATTTATACATGTACTGCCATTTTGGTTTCAAAGATAATTCGGTCCAATATGCTTCGTTCAGATGTCAACTACGAGAGTACTTGATAGAGGAGAAAGCAATGTTTTGAAATCTTCCATTTTTTGCAATTGAGGTAAGAATTTGTCAAGAACCGAGTGCACTTTTTTGTGCGCAATAAATTTACAGTTTTTTCAATGGGTTGCACTGTAGCTCTCCGGTCTATCAATAATTTTTTTTTCGGAGAGCTACAGATCTGCAGCTAGTATTTGAAGTACATGTACATATATGCTAAAACGGGTATTTAAAAAAAAACAGGATCGAACAAAAAAACTTGTTTGAATTAACAATTAAGCTTTTACAAAGCAATACGAGTTTGATAGAAGATGTCGATGAGTGAAATATAGATTGGTGGCTCAAAATAAAAAAAAAATTAACTGGGTCTAAAAGAAAGTTTACGATCAAAATAACTTAAAGCTTCGAGTATTGCTTCTTTTCCCCCAAAAGGCACCATTGCATCGAAGATAACTTATAGCATTGAAAACGCATAATAAATATGAATTGGTTCTTTGCGTATCGCAAAGTATTTTTCATTAATAGCTGCCACGTGTAACTAAAATTCCTATGCCTCATTACACGTGAGTACAATCATCCTTGAACCATCTTGTTATAGATGGACACACATTCCTGACATTGTAGAAAGAATGCACTTATTAAGGATATTGTTCTCTTGGATTGTTCATGAATATTTTACCTTTGTGTGGAACAAAAGAAACCTATTTCCACTAAACATTAGGAGTAAATTCCTCTAAAAGACAATGGCGCGGATTTCTGCATAGCAATAATTCATATTGCGTCGTCGCAATGATTTAAGCCTATTACAGATAATTGAAAGGAATTCTACATATTTTCAAAAAGGATGAAAACTAACAACAAGTTGTTTACGGCATAAAATAATGGATGACTATAGATTACCTATGAAGTTTCTAAGGAAGGCCTCTAACCGAAGTCGTCGCTCTATTTCAGGATCGCCCTCGATTTGACTGAAGATAGCGGCTCCCACGCACAAATACACCACCACCAACACTAGCAGAACCACCATTCGCCTCCACCCCGGACCTTCTGACGTCATCTTCCAAGAGTCAAACGGAAATTAAAATCCTTGAAGTGTTAATTTTTCTTGGTTTCAGGTGACGTCAATTCTTCGTGACATTATTCAAATGTCTTAAACTTCAGGTGTTCCAGACATAAGGAATTAATAAAGTATATCGTTCCAAGCTTTACATGTTTAAAAAATACGTATTTTTCTATGGCACTGACTCTTATTTTTTGGAAAGATCACAGGGTATAGAAAAAGAGTATATATCCAACTAATTGAAAGGTTTCTATATACTAGGTTACCCTTCTTTACTTCCAGGAATCGGACAGAAATCGCGATCGGTGAGATATTCTATCTCCTGATATGTTGGCAGTATTTCTTGTTTACGCTACTCGTGCATTATTTTCTCTTTCTGATCGACAGGCCATCTTATTCAACCAGACGATGTCACCAAAGCTTCTATTTATATCTCTTCCATCGCTCTGCTGATGCTGCTGATTTCAGCTGTGTCGCTTTTGTCGCTGTTATTCAATTGTTTGGACAATTGTTTTCTATGGCAGGCCCGCGGCACTCATTCAATCAAAGAGAAAATTTTAAATGAAAGTGGCAGAAACACACAAAAACGTGTAAGTTAATTTTAAGTATGCAAAGGTGTAGAGACAAGATATTTTTTAATTAACAAACGTACATTTGATATTCTGTTTGAAGAATGTTCTAATTACCAATACACAAACTACAGATGGTTCATTAAGAATTAAAGGGGGATGGTAATTACACTAGTGTGAGAATATTCTATACACATCTTTTTGTGTTTTGTTTTGTCGATCTTGTTTCTTGCAATCTTAAGCAGAAAAAGCCAGTATGCATTTGTTAAGAAGATACATGATTCCTGAGTCTAATACACAAAGTTGACATGGTGTAACTCATATCATTAACAAAATTCTAACACTATTTCGTTTTTAATGTTGATGAACTCACTCGTTTTTCATTAATTGATGAAGTTCCTCGATCGTTTAAAGGTATTCTTAATTATTATACATATGGTTTTAACTGTCACGTGGTCAGGTAAAACTTTATAATTATATAGAGCTATTTAAAATCAATTCCGTTTAGAGTTAACCATGCAGCATATCCACTAAGCTAATATAGACAGTTATGACATGCTTATTTTTCTCGAACTGGGAATATGTAAATGAATAATGCATGCGACTCTGATTGACATGAATTAATGATATCCGGTATATAAATATCATAAATATTTGTATGCTTCATCGATTCCTGTCATTGTTTCGGTGTTATGTTAAGAAATATAAGGGTGTGGTGAATGCATATGGTTAATTAAAAAAAGAAATTTTTCTAAATGCTTTTATCAGCACAGGTTCGTAGAATGCTGAGGTGGAGGGGTGGGGGATAAGTATAGTCTCAATGTGTAAATTTTCATTTAGATGCTGGTCCAACCTGCACACCCAGCATTTATTATTTTTTTAAAATACAAATTAAGGCTAAGATTTTTGTGTTATTTTAGAAACACGTGGGAAGTCTCCAATACACATGTAGTAGTCCAGTGTAATTGTTTTTAAATAAATAATTAACTATAGTTAATAAAACTTTTTGAGAATCCGTACGTCCTTTCACAGCTAACTACAAGGGCGCAACATGCTATGAAAAAAAAATCGTGGGAACGAATTTAACGATTTTTTTTATCATTGGAATGAATTTAGGAAAACAGCACTCATCGTATATATATAGCTGGAGTAAGAAACTCTACACATATCCCACGAAATAAAATATTTGAGAGTGGACAGTTTAGAGTTGATTGTTTGTTTCTGCATGTCTTATTTTGGGGAAGGAGGGGGTATCTCCCCTCTCTAAGGACCTGTTTATAGCAGTAGTCCGAGGACAGGTTTCTACATGCTACAGGATTTAAACCCATGTACAGAAGAATCAAATCCCTGGAACAAAATGCTCTAACCACTGCACCGTGCCTGCGAGAATAGTTATATCTAGGTTTTGTTGTCAAGTACTTAGGCTTGCAATCAATATTATCTTTGGTCTTTTGTGATGCAGTCTTATCTTTAAAAACAAAACGATTCATATTTCGTTAATTTTTTTTAATTATTCAAGACATTTAAACATATTTCACAATTAAAAGTTTTAACTTAACAGTGGCACTTTTATTAAGTGTCATTGATTATGCTAAATAAACCAGGATGATAGTCAAACACAGATATCAAACTCAAAAGTACTGATATCATGTTCTGAGATATCTGATTTTCAAGATATTTAAGTTAAAACTTAAGTATCCATGATTACACTTAATAACAGTCAACAATGGATATCTCAAACTCGGCCTTTTACTTAGAGATAGCTGATTTTCAAGATATCAAATTTTCAGCATCAAAAGGTAAAATGAAAAGTTAAGCTCAGATATCTTAAACTAAGTATAACTGATCATATCATACTATGTGATATCATTAAGATATCAAAATTAAAATTTAGCTTTACTAAAAAAAAGTCAAACCTGGATATTCCAAACTCAACAGACTGACATCATACTTTGAGATCTAGTAAAATAAATCTGGATCTCGAGACTTTGTAGTAAAGTTTAGGTAATGTAGACCATGGTAGACTATTTTTTGACATATCCCTGATATTTAAGATATCTGTGTTTGAATACTTAGATATAATTTTAGTCATAACAAACATTTATAATGTCTTTAACAGTGGCGTAGCATCGATTTTGAAAGTGGGGGGCCAGGCAGAGAAAAAGTTGACAAGCAAAAAA
>PRKT01000263.1:45533-63537 GCA_003671525.1 Saccostrea glomerata | reverse complement strand
GGCAAACACGCTTTGAATTAATATTTCCTATAGTGTAAGTAAGGTTGGGAAAAAAAGTGGGGGGGGCCAGGCCCCCCCTGGCCCCCCGGATACTACGCCCCTGTTTAATATTTTTCAATTACATGAACGTTTTCAGTATTGTAAAAAAAAACAAAAAATTTACATGACAGAACACACATAGATTTCCACCATGCTATACTGCTTGTAGAGTTTTCTCAAATGTATAATTATTTAAGCAGAGATAAAAAAAAATCATACATACATGTACTAAATTTTTCATACAATAATTGCACCCCCCTTTTTTACAATTTTTAACTGAAACCATTTTTTTTTTATTTGCAAAAAAAAAAAAAAAAATGCAAATAACAGAAATATTTTCTCAACATTTTTTTTAAAAATTGGTACTTTAAGACCCTCTTTTAAAGAGTATGAAATCTGTTATTTTGAACTCTGTAAGACTTGACCAAAGATAAAAGATATCCAAAAGACTTCATCTATATACCTTTAATATTCTATATCTAGATGAAAATTGAAAAATAAATTGGAAACTTAGATGTAAGGAATGTTAAGATTGTTTGCTTAAAAAAGAAACATTAACACCTTTGCAGAAGATTAGGCATCATTGATATGTTTAAAGTGTAGATAGATATAAAACAAAGCAAAAAATTAACTTAATAAATGCAATAAGTTGCAAATACAACTGAGGGATCCGTTTATGTAACAACAAAAAAATCCCAACATTTCATGTATTACTGCATGTGTAGTATAAAATAGGGGTAGTAACAGACTTGGTACACAGAAAAGCTGGGGGCAGTAGGTGACAAAAGCATGAGGTAATTATATTACATTTTATATTATATTATATATATTATATTTTACATAACATAAGGTTAAAAAAATGATAAAATATCTTAATATTCAATTTTTACAGTTAAATTAAGTTTTTACACAATTACCGTATATACTCGCCTACTAGCTGCAGAACTGTAGCTCTCCAAAAGAAATTATAGTGACAGACGGGAGATCGATTTACAGTGCTACCCATTAAAAAATCCGTATATTTATTGTGCACAAAAAAGTGAGCTCTTTCTCGATTTATTTTTCCATGTTTTTAAGACTTTCATCTCAAAATATTACTAACCGTGTGTTCCTAACATATTCTTTCACAGTTTCCACAACAAAACATGCCTTATTATTGTTTTTAATAGCCCTCCTATATAGCCCTGAAATTGAGATACCGGTAATCGAAAATTTCGCCCATTTATACTGCCATTTTGGTTTACAAAATAATTCAGTCAAATGTAAACTACAAGAGCAATTAATAGAGGCTGAAGTAAGTAATTTTTGAATCCAGTTTTTTTTGCAATATGGGTAAGAATTTGATAGAATAAATCTAGAACCGTGCGCACTTTTTTGTGTGCAATAAATATACAGTTTTTTCAATGGGTAGCTCCCCGGTCTGTCAATATAATTTTTTTCAGAGAGATACAGTTCTACAGCTACTCGCATACAAGTCGGATTTTTGAGAGTTAAACTTTCATTCAAACTCTATGTCCAACTTATAGGCGAGTTACAAAAAGGATGGACAGGTATATTAGAAGATCAATCTTTCTAATATAAGCTTGAAAAATACAACCAACTTATAGGCAAACTGAGTTATAGGCAAGTATATACAGTAACAAATGAGCCAAAATTGACATGTTAACTCAATAATACATATTGTATGTTAAACATATTGCTTATGTTTACAGTCTAATATTGAAAATGTTATACAAATCAAAATTTATCTACCTCTTTTATAAGATATTAATTACCAAACATGATATTTATTCTAATAATGACATAAATTAAATAAAAACATTCAATGACATAAAATCACATGCACCATTCTAACATAAACATACATGCACCATTCAATAATATAAATATCTGATGTCTCCATTAACATAATGAACAATCAGCAACATAATCATTTACAACAATGAGGTTCACTTGTTATTGTATACAGGGAAATTTTCGCCCCCGTTTTATTTTCGCCTTCCCTCATTTGAGCGAATTTAAAACGGGGCGAAATGAAATAATACAGTATTATTTCTTTAATGAAGCTATGATTGGGCGAATTTAAAATACGGAAAAATTGTTTGCAAGTGTGAAAGGGCAAAAAATAATCATGGCGAAAATAACCCTGTATACAATATCTTCTTCTAGGTGTGAAAAATTCTTGTGGATGTCAGAGAAAAATACTTTGAATAAATTACAGCTGATCCAAAAGTTTGATGTAAAAGGACAATATATCTAATAGGCTGCTGTTAATCGCAGTAAATCCCATAGATTGCTGTAAATTAACGGTACAGTAAAATCCCATGGGTTGATATAAATGACAGTAAATCCAATAGGCTGCTGTAATTGACAGTAAATCCCATAGGTTGCTATAAATAACAGTAAATCCCAATTAGTATGTTGTAAGCTATAGTAAACCCCATAGGTTTGCTGTAAATTACAGTAAAATCCTGTAGGTTGCTGTAAATAAGAGTTAATCCTGTAGGTTGCTGTAAATAACAGTTAATCCCATAGGCTGCTGTAAATAACAGTTAATCCCATAGGTTGCTACAAATAACAGTAAATTCCAAATGTTACTCTGCTTGGTGTCTGATGGGGAACATCAATACTTTAGCCTGCATGAAGGACAGGTCTGGTAAAGTCTTAATGATTTTGGTAGCCTCAGCCCCCAGCTTGTCTGTCTGTCTGTTCTTCTTCACTGTGCTGACCTTGAGATTAGCAAGGATGTTCTCTAATGGCTGAAGGTTTGGTTTCTGTCCATGCATCAACTCAGAATCAAACACTGAAATATTGAGAATAAAGTTTAGTATACATGTATTCAGTAAAACCAGAGTGGCTTAAAACCTAGCGCTTTTTAAAAAAAAAAAATCTTTGCATTTGCAAACTGCACTCAATGTTCTAGTTCTGCATGTACTCTCTTGAATACGTATGTAACTGAATTCACATGAAAAATTCCATCTGAAGAAAAAATAATTGTTGCAAACATAATTAACAAACAAGCAAGCACGTAGTACATTGACATTGTAAATAGGTACATGTATACAACATGTAGGAAGGGTTTTGGAATTACCCTGAGTTTACCGAAAGAAAAACATGCACAGCCTATCATCAGGATAGGTCTCATGCCATATACTGACTTTTAACCAATTTTAAGTTACATGCACAGACTTGATTTCTATATCTTCCTCATTATCCAACCCCCTCTATGTTAAAAGATGTTTGTTTTTTGTTTTTTTTTAATATAAATTTTCTATCAAACCTTTGGAAAATCTGGCTTAAAACTGAATCAAATTCAATCACTGGAAAGTTTTGCATAATGCTCAGGTGACCTATAAGGCCCATGGGCCTCTTGTTTTTAAATGTTTGTACCAATCCGGAATGAGGTCTAATGAGCAAATCTTAATGAAACCAGTGGTGTTCGTATTAGGCAGGATTACTGTAATTTCATACGCAGGGAAATGAAAGTGATTGGCAATATCTATAAAGCTGTGTTTGAGTATTATCAAATTAAACAAGCATTAAATATAAACATACCAAAAATTTAACATAAAGACACATAATATATACAATATACATGTATAAAGGAAATGAAATCAACGAAAAGAAAGAGAAAGATAATCCCTACAAACATTCTGATAAGAGAAAGTTGATTTATTGTATACAGAAAAAAAAATTAGCGTAACAAGTACTGGAGTATATTATAACATAGAAACAGAGTCACTCGGCATATATACTGTCAATTCTGTTTACATCATTACAAAACCTAGCAGAATCTCGCCAGCTGCCTTGCGTAGAGTGAAAATTAATGTATGCCAATGTGGATGTCTGACATGTAACAGCAACACGTGAGTAGGATATTACAATATCCTAGCGCCAACTGGGGGAGCTTACAAAGGTTACAGGCTTAATGACGTAAGCTGTGGGTGTATAGCATGTTTAGGGTCACACAAAATTAAAGAAAATAAAAAATAAAGACCTCTTTCAAAATTCTCCAAATATTGTACATTTTTGACTGTGTTCGAGAGCAACATATATGTGTTTTGTCGGACTCAAGAAACGGCCTCAAGCAAACAGATTGGTTCGAGGGTCGACAAAACGCATTTTGGCCTCGAACACCGTCAATAAATGTTTTGTTTTACAAGTTATATTGTTATATATTTGTTATTTTGTTATATATGTTTTGTACCTTTTAGTTTTTATTTTGACATATTATAAATAGAGAATATTACATACTAAAATCCTTATCATATGTCATATCAGCCCGAGTGGCCTCATATCAGCCCGAGGGCTGATGTGACATATGATATGGATTTTACATTCTCTATCCAGAGTTGTTGTTCCCGCTTCTCTCTCACATACACCTCTGTCAATGCTGGTAATACAAGATTCTTGGAAAAATTGTTTTTGAAAGTTTACGACGACAACAACGACAACAACGACAACGACAGACAACGGACAAATTTTGATCAGAAAAGCTCACTTGAGCCTTCGGCTCAGGTGAGCTAACAAAATCACTTTTAGATATATACCTTTCTTTTTTTGTTCAGTATATCACACTATATTTTTTATTACATGTACAATAATTTTGATTTATTTAGTAATATGTGTAAACAATGTCTATAATTAAAATATTAATTAAGCTTCAAACAATGAAAAAACACACACCTTCATTTAATAAATGATTTCGAAAAAAAAAATCATTATGAATTCTAAATAAGATATCAAACTTTAGAATAGGGGCACTTTCAGTAAAACTATTGAAGGGATGGAATGTCAATCAATTTCTTCTTTGGTGGGGGTGGGAGTGGGGGGGGGGTCTAACTTTACTATCAAGAGTTTTTAATTGAGTTCATTTCTAATTTGGGGATTTCTGCCAGGGGAGGAACTATCCCATAATTTTGTGCCATTGTCCCACAAAGTAAATAATTCAAAAGTATAAATGATTAAAAACAAATCTACAATTTTTGTTTTTAATTAAAGAATTACAAATCAAATAAATCCTCTTTTTGACATTTTTCATTCACTTGTCTTCAACAGATATATTTGCATATTCTTTTAGGAATACATGTATAACAATTGGAAGTTCTATACAAAATTTAACTTTTAGCCATCAAAAAAATGGAAATGGAATGGGAAAGAGGGAGACTTTGCACAGCCATGAAGTTGACTGACTACAGAAATCTTTCTCATCAAACTATCTAATTGGGTTCTGAAAAAGAGTGGCATTCCACCCCTCAAAGAATTTTTTTTTAAATGAAAGGGTCATATTCAAATCTGTAATGCCAAAAATTTGTAAATTTTCAACAAAACACCAACACATAATGAACTATGACACAGATCTTACCCCAATCCCACTCTACAGTGCATTAAAAACAAGAATCATTTTAGCTGTGCATAGCGACAAAGGTTATATACAATAATTATTTAATATCAAAATTGATTTATTGCATAAATTTTTACAGTGTTATATAAATGGGATATTATGAAGGTTTGAAATTGAATTTGGAAAACAAAATATACTTTATCAATTAATTTAATCCAATGATGGCAAACAGGTATGTTCCATTTAACCAGCAGATATTAAAATTGTCCTATATTCTCTCAGATTAACATTTTCAATCTATTCTTAGTTCCAAATAGTATTTTCTACATAGGAAACCCCTTCCCCGCTAAAACAAATCAATAAGAAGAAATGATTGACTGTGAATTGATATAAATAATATAACACAAAGAGTTTGTGAGTGTGTTGTTAGTAATTGGCAAGTATTTAAGATTTTTTATTTGTAATATATGAAGTTGTATTAGTTCTGATATTGACAAGGCACGTAGAACAGACTGGCCTTACGATGCGGAATAAACCCAGAGCCCTTATCTCCAGATCTCCCAAGTATCTGTGAAGGTGTTGTTAGTAACTGATATGTTATTAGTGGTATTATTTGTAATATATAAAGTTGTAAAGGCAAGTAAAACATGGATTGGCCTTATGATGAAGAGGAATAAATCCCTTACCTCCAGATCTTCCCCCGGACTCCGTCTCCTGGACCACCAGGAAATCCAGATCCAAGGACTTGTTGCTGTCACCTGGAATAAAAGAGAAATTTAAGGTGACTGACCGAATTAACAGTTTAAGGTAACCTGACCCACTTGTCAAGAAAGATAACTTACACAACTAAAAAATAAAATCTAAAGTTCTGCAACCCATTTCCATGAGAATTCTGATATTACTTTCCATTCCCACGTTTCCATTTTCTTTTGACTGTGCAATCATGGTCACCCTTTACCAATACAAATTTGTGTCCTTGTACCAGTATATATCAGGTTAGACAAATTTCACTGTACTTGCTTATATTAAATGCCTTTCAGTTCATATTTAATGAGAATGGTAAGACAAAGCTGAATGCAATTTAAAAAGACATTTAGATGGTTTTATTATCGATAATTTATGTTCAGATACATCTAGGTAAAAAAAATGAACAATTTTCTCCAAAACAGCAAGGCCACATTTAGGCATACTGATATTCATAATCCTCATGCAGAACTGTAAAATGTTGTTTATGCAATAATAAGCAGTTAGTTTAATGTTATTGGCCTTGGCCTTCTTGGTCTAATAAAAAAATATTTTTTCTATCAATTAAAAGAAAAGGACAGACAACCTATATTTTTGTAAAATTTCATTTGTCGATGCTTGACCAATCCTCTTCACTGAAAAATGCTGTTATTGTTTGTTTTAAGGCGATTACAGTTATGTATTAATGGCATTTTGTCCATGGCGTCATCAAAATTTTTTTCCGAAAAATATTTTGTCAACTCTCTGCTAAAACAAATGTCAAAAAACAAGTCTGTTTTCACATTTTCTCAGTACAGAGGAAGCCATTTACTTACCTTGTAAAGGATTGACCAATCCACTAGAGGACCAGTCAAACTGGACAGGTGGAATGTCCTACAAAATTAAAAATAGAAATTATCAGAACATCCACTATATCCCAGTCCACTACTGGACCAATCAAACTGGACAGGTGGAATATCCTACAAATTAAATATAGAAATCTTTACCAAGTTTTAACATGTGAAACTTGTCATTCTCCAAACCCCAAGTCTTAACAACTCCAATTGGGCAAAGAAATTGTATCTTAGTGAAATAATTTACTATCTGATATAACATTATTTTGTTTTATGTCAATGTATTTGACCTATAATTACCTCAGCTAGAGGTTCATAATCAGAATAAAGTACATTACCAATGTAATACCAATTATCATTGATGTCATAGTTTTTCAAACTAATTATCAAGGAAACTCTAAACACTTGAAACACTTATGTGTTTTTTTTTACTTTGAGAATATACCACATAGAGCTAGGGGGCTAGGGCTAAGGATCAAAATATAAGCACTGAAATTTGTAGCTTAGTCCCCAGAAATTTGGTTTTGTTTGTTAAGCCCCCCACTTTCAATTTGCTTCCAAAGCCTTTGGTCATTAATGAGAGATTCCAACATACAGCATCTTATATGTAAGTGCAGATTACTCTAATTGCATTAAACAGACTGATAACTATCTCTAGTGATTTATTTATCACTTCCTTAAAAACAAAAATGCTAACAATATGCTCAAAGAATATCATTGGTCACTTTTTATTTACAAGAATTTTGAATAATGCTGAAAAATCCTTTAATTATAGGTTATCTATTATATGTAAATTATCACTTTGTAAAGTTCAATAGGCCTAAAAAATGAAAAAAATTTAAGGAATGAATTAAATAGCTACCCAAGTTATACTGTATAACTTAGGTGGGTGTAGTTTTCACTTTGTAAATCGCTAAGAGGTTTAAAATTAACTGCTCCAACCCAGGTTATACTTGTATAAAACTTTGGTAGCTATAAAATTCATTCCTAATAATTAAGTATAGATAACTATTTACTCTACAATATTTCCTTTAAAAATGCCTTCAAATTGTTCATATTTTAAACGTAACATCAAGCGGATTGATACCTCTTTGAGGTAAGTCATTGTGACATGGGCAACCGAGGTTATATAATATAGATTAATTATTCATCCAATCAAATGACGTGTTACAACCAAAATTAAATTATACATTTACACTGTATATAAATATATATAAAGAAATAATCTAATTCTGGTTGTAGCAAGACATTTCATTGAATATAAAAATTCTGTTATATCAAAAACATATAAAACAGCTTGATTTTCTTCTGTTATCACTATCTCTGGTTAATTTTACCTATCTCGAGTGACAATTCCTGTTATTAAATCCTTCTCCCTTCTCCATTCACAGTTCCTTTCCTGTAATTATATCCTTCCCTAGTTTATTTTACCTATCTCCAGCCACAGTTCCTTTCCTGTAATTATACCCTCCCCTTATTTTAGCTGCCTAGTAACAGGTCCTTTCCTGTTATTATACCCATCTCTGTTTTTTTTTTACCTATTTCCAGTCACACATCCTTTCCTGTAGTTATACCCTCCCCTGTCTTATTTTTACCTTTCTCTTTCCTGTTTTATACCCTAACCTGGCTTATATTTTACCTGCTTTTGCGGTTCCTCCTTATTGGTGTCCACCAGGGTTGGTTCTGGTTTTGCGGTTTTAGCCGGTCCTTTAGTCGGTTCCAGGAGAGTTAGGTTAGAGGCGTAGATAGGGACTGACGGCTTTTTGTGTCCAATCAGCTGTATTAAAATAAATGACAGGGAAATCTCATAATTAATATTCATTTATTGTAATAGCTTCATACATGTATAATATTGCAGTTGTCAATAGCAAATAATATTGTGGATGTCAATAGTTTAAAATATTGCTAATAGCTTGCAATATTGCAGATGTCAATAGTTTAAAAATAAAATTTGGGGGATGTCAATAGCTTACAATATTGCAGATGATAATAGCTTTATGTTGGTCAAAAGCTCTACAGAGCTTATGTTAATTGTTGTAATAATCCGACTTTGAATAAAATTTTCTGATTCAGATAAAATATTGCAGATGTCAATTGCTTTCAATATTACGGATTTCAATAGTTTACAATATTGCGAATGTTAATACTAATAGCTTACAATATTAAATGTCAATTGCTAACAATACATGTATTGCTAATTACTTACAATATTGCAGTTGTCAATAGTTTAAAATATTGGATGTCAATAACTTACAATATTGGATGTCAATAGCTTTCAATGTTGTGGATGTCAATAGCTTACAATACTGTGGATGTCCATTGCTTTCAATATTATGGATGTCAATAGTTAACAAAATTTTTGGGATGTCAAAAGCTTTCAATCTTGCGGATGTCAATAGCTTACAATATTGCGGGTGTCAATCTTGAGGCTGGAGAACAGCTGTTTGTTGCTTCGTGACTGGGACCACTTGAGAGGTGACTCCGTTGCTTGTTTGGTCAGTGAGCCCCACACCTTGGAGGACTTCCTGGAAAAAAAATCAGTTTACATACAGTGCACTTTAAAAAATGTTTTTGGGAGGTCTTGGCTGATCTATAACACAAAAAGTTAATGTTCTTGACAACTTTAATTAATCATATAATACTAAATTTAGAGATTATCCAAGAAATGCTAATTACCAACTAAGAATCTTAAGTACTTTTCATAAACTGATTGTCTTCTAAAATTAATCGTAGGTGTGATTATGAAATGTAAATTATATTCAAACAAAATATAACTAGGTCAAGACAATTGTCTTGAAATACCCTGGTAATCATATAAACTTTAAGGGATTAACCCTCAGTTCCTACTAGTTACCAACTCAAACTCCTTATATTACATCTAGTTTTCATTAATTGGTTATCTAAAATTCTTCCAAAATGTTTAGGTGTGATTATTTATTGTAAATTATATTTCAATAGAATATTACACCATCACGACAATGCATTGTAATTGCAGATTAACTGTAATATAAATGCAGTGGCGTTTATGTGGAGACTTACTCAGGCGATGGATCGGATTCTTTGTCGTGGACGTAGTTATCTAATGAGGTGATGTTGTTCCCTGGGTCTACATCGTTTACATCACCATGGAAACAACTTGTCACAGCTCTGCTTGATAGTTCGTCCACCTAGACAGTATTATAAGATTTACATGTAAGATCAGTTTTATTCCTATTACTATGAATAATAATACCATCAGAGTAAAACAATCATTGTTCAAATAAATATCTGACATTACTGTGAAATCACTAATTTCCGTGGGGGTTTAATTTTTGTTGTTTTTGAGGTATGAAGATACCCACGAATTCATGTCCACCACAAAATGTAAATTTTCATATGCACAACTACTAAAAAGTAGATCTTCATCCACGAAATCAAATCCCCAGAAACCAACATTTTTTCCTCAAACCGCGAAAATTTGAAAATATGTGATTTTACAGTACATTTAAATGTCAAACTTTACGCACAAATCATTGGCTTAAGATTATCTACAGATCAACATTTGTCTGACTCTAGATATCATCAAAATACATGTAACAGTCAGGGGCATAACTCAAACAAGTTATAAAAAAAATAACTTAAATAAGTTATTTTACATTATTTTACACACAAATTTTTTTTTTCAAAAATAACTTAAATAAGTTATTTTTATATCCTACTTGGACATTGATTTCTTAGAAATTTTGTGTTTCCTGCCAATTTGCATTGCATTTTGGGATTCCATTATGTAATACTAGATGGAGTTCACCGACTCCAATGGAGAATTGGTGAGGAGGTGGAGATAAACAGCATTTACACCTTATTTTGTGGTTTTATCCACATGGTGTATATGTCCAGTTTTTATCATTAAAATAAAAAAAATTCCCCACTTTTCCCAAGACTTTGAACACTTTTCCTGCATTGAGCACTGTTTAAATTTAGTCAATCATTTGTTTTTGTCTTGGTGCACGAGCAAAATCCTTTGGTGCACGGGGTGTAAAGTTAGGGAGGAATGACACAAAATAACTTAAACAAGTTATTATTTTATTGAGGCTATTTTTGAAAAATAACGTGTTTGAGTTATTAAGGCTGGGAAAAAGTAGGTCATAGCAAAGAGAAGTAACTCAATGAGACAAAAAAATAACTCATTTGAGTTATTTTTGAAAATAACTTGTTTAAGTTATGCCCCTGACTGTGTAAAGATATGAATTTATACATGTAGAATAGTTTAAAAGATTTACACATAAAAAATGCAAACCTTTTCATTCTGTATTGGTTGAGTTGGTTCTTCATCAAAATCCCCAAAGTCTCCGAAATCGTCCCCACCCCCTTCTCCCCACTCCTCCTCCCCTCCCTGCTTCCACTGGTCCCCACCCTGGGTATCATCGTTACTCCATTCATCCTTTGATGCCGTCCAATCGGAATCTTTAGCCTCTCCACTGTCGCTGGTTTCCTGAAACGAGGCCCAGTTTCCATCACCGCTGGCAGCGGAATCTTTGGGGAAGGACGCAAACTGATCACTTGATTCGGTATCTTTTTTTGCCTCCAAATCATTTGAAGGCGCAGAATCGAAATCTGCAAAGTCCTCAAAATCATCATAATTTTCCTGTTCATCATGTACAGTTAATTCTTTTTTTAATTCTAAATCATTTGATGGTGCAGCATCAAAATCTGCAAAGTCCTCAAAATCATCATCATTGTTTTCTTGTCCATCATCAACATTGATTTCTTCTTTTTTAATTTCTAAATTATTTGATGGTGCAGAGCCAAAATCATCAAATTCGTCATCTCCATCTTGTCCAGAAGCAGAATTTGTTTCAGACTGAGTACACACATCATTAACGTCCTCCTTTTGGTCATCAGTATTTTCACTTGTATTCTTTTCACTACTGTCTAACTGACAAGGATTTTCTTCCTCTTCTTCTACATCTAACTCTTTATTGTCCTCTCGGACTGCAGGGGTCCAGTCAGCATCTGACGCCGTAAAGTTTGTTTCACTTAAGTCATTATCTGTATCTTCACCTTCAAAAACAAAATCCCTATTCTTGTCTAAAGACTCCGAGGAATTCTCACCTAATTCACTTTTTATACCATCCTTGTCTCTAACAATTTCCCTTTCCTCTTCAGAATTTTCTTTTCCTTCAGATTTCTCTTCAGCACACTTGGGTAATTCTTCTGAATCCATATCACGCTCTAATTTGGGTGAAAGATCTCTTTGATTATCACTAAACAGTTCCTCTGTGTTATCGGTTGGACATGCTATGGATTTCTCGTTAACTTGGTCAGTGCCTAAATTTTCTGATGTTGCTGAATTTACATTTTCATGAGTTTCGCCAAAGTCCCCCCAGTCATCATCATCATCATCTTTTGAAATAATATTACTACTTTTACTTTCACTTTTGAGGTCTATTGAAGAAGATTCTACCACAACATTGTCTTTACATTCCTGATTTTCACTAATGTCATTCACTGATGATTCATTATCATCAGAATCACCCATGTTAACAGAATTGGGTTGAGCATCTTTATCAAAAGATTCAGAACAATGATCCATTTGATTTGATGAAACAGATGTCTGTATGTTTTCTGATTTATTAATGATTCCAGAATTGTCCTCCAATTTCTCATTACTGCCTTCATTTGATGATTGACTAGACTGGTCAGGAATATCACAAGCTGTTAATGTTGACAAAGATTGTGGATCTTTTTCATCACACATAACAGATCCTGGATCACAAGGTGAAACTTCAGTACTACACAGCCCTGAGTCAATTTGGAGCTCCATGCCTTGTCTATATTCTTTAGAAACAGTAACATTGCTGCTATCTAATTCTAACCCTGAGTCACTACCACTTATTACATTACTACAGTTACTGTTAAGCTTAAGTTCTGTTTGGGTGGGTGGTAAATTGTCCTTTTCCTGAGACAAATGAGATGGACTAGCGGAGTTTTCTCTCGTTGCTGGGACAGAGTCTGAAAATGCTGCCCAGTTCCCCGTTTCACTGTGTTCTGATACATGATGGTCTGCTCCCATAAAGTTACCAAAGTCGGCATCCCAATCATCACCACCGTCTTCTTCAAAGGGTGGAGGGGATGCCGACACCATAGGAATGACACCTGACATCTTAAGAACGTTTTCCTTGTTGAATATTCATCACTGATTCATTATTGTAAGTCCATGATAAAACATAGCGATATCTGCAAATAGAAAACGCAATTTAGAGCAAGCAATTAAGTCAAAGGGTCTATCTTTCCTGAAGATAAGACGTTACAAGTTGTTTGACAGCTGTTCAAAACACCTGCCCATGGACACTGATGCAGATAAGACGTGGTAAACCTCCCAGAGAACGATTAATCCCAATAAATAAGTGGCTTGCGGTTATGAGCTATAAGCCATATCTTTAAATTTATGTAAAATATATGCCAAATTTCATTAACATACCGAGATAAAGCACATTAGGAATACTTACCTCACCCCTCAATTTTTGTCTGTATTTTGACAACTCCCATAATGCACACGTACTTCCTAATCTCGGTTGGTAGACAATTTGTACAGGAAATAGTCGTATAGATTCCATCTTTTTTTTTTAAACATTATTTCAGAAAATAAGTTGATTAATATCGGAATATGAATTTTAATTATTTATATCAGAAAAGAAATTTTTAATTTATAAAAAAAAATAATATAAGATATTTAGAAAACGATAATTCTTTTTTTTTTCAAAAGTAAAATTATCTTTAGGAGTTTTTTATATCGTCTCGTATCCTGTTTTCGACCGTATTGAATTTTCGACCTATTTTTCCCAATCTGCTTCCCGTGCAAATACCGCGCGGTAGAACAGTATTTTCGGTTGCTACACTTGGAAAAGTAACTTTGAAGCACAACTGTAGTGAAAATACCCAAAATAATTAATTCAACGAAATTCCCCCTACGGTTTTAGTCCGATATGTCAGAAATTCTAGTCTTTTTACTAATGCACATTTTATCTGTTGATTAATCAAAGCCGTAATCAGTTTTTAATGACATTTTTCCGTAAGAAAATTAATATCTCTGTCAAAGAGACGCATGAATATTGAAATGAATGGGTGGATCAAACAAATTTTTTCTTCCTTAAATATGAGACTTCCTTACAGATTTTTACTGAAAAATGCAACGTAATTTCATTGATTTGTTTTGGAAATGAGCAGCTACTGACAGATGGGTTCAACCAACAAATAAATGTATTTGCAACCAAAATATGCAACTTGTTCAGTGTTTTTTTTGAACGACGGACAATCGTATTTTTATTGCTTGGAATTAATATCCAATGGATATTTATTTCCAATACTGATTGGGCGTTGATACTATATTTAGGTCGAAAACACAAGACGCTAATATTTTTGTAAGGAAAACTGTACCCTCTCCATATTAAGGCATATAAATAAAATAAACACAAAACTGCCATTTGGGTTAAATCATTTTATTTATAGACACATATGCTAACATTTTAAGCCATATTTTTCAGATTCTATATTGTTCCGATAAATTAATAAATAACATCTAAATAAGTCGAAAATACAAAAATTCAATGGTGAGTATCTACATTTTTTTAACCCAGTTTGTCTATCGTATACCATCACGAACGGCTGATGAATCCATAATACTAGAAGACTAGAAAAACATAACAAGGGACGATAAAATTATTCCTATTTATGATGTTTAGATGTTCTGTTTAAAAAAAATCGTTCATTTATTCAGGGACCTATATATATAACTAAGAGTCTAAGTATATATGTCTCTGATTTAATTATTTCAAGAGTTTTTTTTTTTAAATTTACTTTTTTTTTATCTCTGATACTAGTATATATATATCATAGCCCTAAACTATATGGAATGCCTATCAATGAGATTTATCAGAAAATGATTTTTTTTTATTATAAGTTAATGATTTACCGATTCATATATGCATCAAAATTATTTTTTTTTAAAAATTAATGTAATGTTGGTATCGGTAGGGTAAAGTGATCGTGAGTCGGACACCTCTTGTTTTCCTTCATGTAGGCAGGTCACATTCGGTTGTATACTCTCTGCTATTGGGTACTGTCCGAAAGAACTCGCAAAGATCTACTATTTATTGCTTGGATCACCTCGGTATTTTCCCTTATAATGCATTCAGATGTATTAAACCACCAACATCGAAATTCGATCGTAAGTCGGACACATTTGATATTGAGTCGGACACTTAAAAATGTAGGAACTAATTTACTTACAAGACCCTATATGCACCCGCTGAGGTGCACTTCATCATTAAACAAGCATGGGACTTTCACAGACAATATATTTAAAGACAGGAGGTCAGAAAAAAACTAAAATGAAAAAAAGGACAAGCAAAAAATTGTCAGTATATAGAAAACCCCTTCCGCATCTGTGTCCCTAAACCCCTTTTTGTGGTTTCTGTACAGTCTTTAAAGTACCCCTTTTCGATTATGAGGTGAATTATAACAATAAATTAGTAGGAATCCGATATTTTAAGATTTTACGGAAAACTATAGTTACGGAAGTTAATTTCCAGTTATAAGAATTAAAATTCTCGGCAATAGATAAAATTTACGTTTATGAAATAAATTTAATCAATCAAAAGTACACAGTATTTATCTCCAAAAATAATTAATAAATTTTATACCTTTCACGCAATAACATTCCGTTATGGAAGTTTGATTTATAGGAGAGAAAACTATTTTGTTGTTATGTCGAAAATGAGAGTGTAGATCTAGAGCAGCGGACTTTCAAATGGAATTAATGATATAGGTTCCATGGACAGTCACTTTCAGGTATGTTTCAATTCTCTGTAAATTAATCTGCATTCTGTTCCTGCAATTTAAAACAAAATCTTTGCGGACGTTAATTTATTTTTAGCTCTATTGGTCACTCAGTGACCAGAAGAGCTTATGCCGTTGTCCGTTCGTCTGTCTGTAAACATTTTTTTTTTTCAAAATGCTTCTCCTCCTACAGTTTTGGTCTGATTTCAATATAACTTGGCACACAAGTAGCCTATATATACACTTATATACCTAATTCTGTATGTCCATCTTTTTTTTTTTTGATAAACGGTGTTGGCTTGCTGTGGTTACTAAAGATACTTTTAAAAAAATTCAAGTTCAACGACTACTTTTCTCTTCCTTTGTTAAAAGAACAAACCAGTAGAGCTACAGTATTAACAAAGACTTCTGGTCAGCGAATTGCTACTGATGATTTTGTGTGAAAGCAGATCCATGCATTTCTTCGTGAGAAGTAGTTTGCTTTCTTTTCATATAGAAAAAACTTCTTAAATGTTCCCTGCAATCTACTCGGAACGCTTTTATGGCTGAACATTTCGTCTTGAAAAAAAATGAAGCGACTTCAAGATTTGCAGTGGAGTACATTTTTAAACATTTTACTATTTCTCATATCAAAACTTTAACTATATCACTAAAAAAATTACAAAACCATGTCCCTTTTCCAAGTTTTAGAGTTGAAATTGATCTATAAAATTATAGTTTAGATATTACAAAAATAAATTTGTTAACGACAAAAAAAAAAAACAACTTTAATTGGGCACATGCTTTTGTAGAATGCCTGCTATACGCAAAACCCTACACAGCATATATACTTTCTAATAGTACACAATACGCTTTATAAATCTTCCATCATAGGTTCACCCCTATTCCTTTATGGCTTGAGTTAATTTAATTGATTTTAAATATTTTTTTTTATATAAGGAATTTTAGGCTTATCTTTAACAAAAGAGAATTCAAGCATTTGGCTTAATTTATAATATTTCACAAGCAATTATATATATGGTAAGATTCATATAAACTCTGATAGTGTCCGACTTAACATCGAAAAGCTAAAATTTACTGTCCGACTCAAGATCCAATTGAGTCATTGCATCCGAACTTAATTTCTCCGAAAAAGAATGATATATTTCAGAAAACAATATGTAATTGTGTATTTACAATGTTTACTGCATAGTTTATGCCTAATTTGAACTTTCAAATAAAATTGTTTTACAAGATATGATAAGTTCCAAGCGTTTGATTTATCAAAATATTGCCGAGCAGGTCTTCGAATTCCCCGGTGATTAGTGCTTCCAAAGGTCAAACGTCATAAACACTGCAACATCGCAATCGGAGTTCCTCGGATGACTCCATCGTCTCAAGCCACGGTCCGGAGTCCGCATATATAGCTCTCTCCTACCCGTGGCTGTTTGATCACAAAAAGTGTCGTAATCTTGAATATTTACGCCTCTCTATTGTGACGTCATATTCAGTCAGTTGCAAGTTTTGTTTCCATCGCAATCGAAATCAATAACTGACGTCAACAGTATGCAAGAAATATTTCCTATACTGCGATTGGATATTGAAAGGTCGCGATAAAGTTCATCATCCGACTATGCTTTACTCGCATTGGTCAATAATTTAACGAGCTACGAAGAATTCTCTCCTCGTTCAACCACGGCCAGATGGGAGAGGAGCGTACATTTTGGCCGTGGTTTGCGACGATGGGATGACTCGTACCTCGCACATAACGGAGCGTAGCGGAGTCAGCCGAGGATTGCCGATTGGCAACATCGTCTTTCGATAAAGAAAGACAACTCTTAATAGATTAAGAGTTGCTTAATTCAGTCAATCGCGACAGAGGGTGGATTCATTATCGGAAGTCTGTTACAAATAGCGTCAAAATCGTCCGACTCTAGATCGTGTCCGACTCAAGATCACTTTACCCTATGACGAATGATATATTTTATTAGCATTTTACACAAAAATTAATTAAAAATCGTAGTTCATTTGAAAGTTATTAAAACTTCCAAGTTTTTTGGCGGGTTTGATTGGCACATCCTTGCACTTTCACATATTTTAATTTTATTCTTAATCCTTCAGAAAAATGGCAATCTTGTTGTGTTTTAATGAGACATATTAAAACTTTAATCCAGAAAAATAATTTTATTCGGAGTAGAAATGTTAGAAAGCAAAACGCCTTCACAAGTATCGTCATTCCGAGCTAAGT
>PRKT01000263.1:33816-44731 GCA_003671525.1 Saccostrea glomerata | reverse complement strand
CCCCCCCCCCCCCCCCCCCTCCCCCGTCTTACCTTCTCTGTTAAACGTAATGTAGTACAACTTAACCATATCTACTTTCGTTTTGGAAAATATGGCGGCTGCAGCTGGGCGAGTTGATGAACTTGTGAAAGATTATTTATTATTCAGAGGGTGCACCGCGTCTCTAAGAAATTTTGAGTATGAACTGAAGACAGACAAAGACAAAGGCTTACGGGCTGACAGAATTTTGGAGCAGTTTCAACACTATGTAGGAAATTACAACCTCCATGGTCTCAGAGATTTCTGGGCTCATCTGAACAGTCGGCTCTTCTGTCGTTTAGAACAACGTTATATTCAAAGTGTACGTAAGTTAGAAGTGGGGCTTTTGAAGCTTTACATTGTTAATGCAGCCCATAACAACAGAGCGGATAAAGTGACCGAATTTTTCGAGAAAATGACCAACGATTTGCACCAGGTTCCAGAATTTAAGGAATGGTTTTGTTTCCCTTTTATCAAAAACCCGGAAGAAAACAGTCACTTTTCAATGTATTTCACCAAACAATGGCAGGATATGTTTCATTTGTCACTTTTCAATTTTCTTAGTGTGATTATAAATGTAATGCCAGCACCTATTCTATTGAATTTTGATATTGAACATAAAAGAATGAAAAATTTGCAGGAGGAAAATGACATGTTGAAAACACAGCTCCTCTCAACAGACAAAGCTCCAGTTCTAAAAACACCTAATATCAGAGAAAAGGAGACCATTAGGAGAGGTGCAAATTCTGTAGAACTACAATACGACTTTAGTGAACTTGGTGACGATACTTTGGAGATACAGAAACAGCAGAAATCTGGTAGAAAATTTCCTTTCTCAGCATCACCGCTACTCAATAAAAAGCCAAATTTTCTCTCATCAAATAATAATAAAAGCCCAACAAAGTCACAGAACAAAGCAAAAGCAGCTAAACCACAATCTGTAAACATACAAAAGAAACAAGGAAACTCAGGGTCACCGTCCAATCAAGGTCATCCAGAGTTCACCAGTAGGTCACTTAGTAGTGGTGGAGCAATTCAAAAAGCTGGTCATCCTGACACCACCACAAGATCATTGAGTTTACAGGGAAAACCTACTGCCACTGAAATTTCAAGACACAAAGCAGTGCCATACCAAGGGAAGCAAGCCAGTATTACGAAAGCTGATGATTCTGCAGCAGCTGATAATGTACCTGGACCAAAACAAGAAAATCTTGACCAGGACAAGACTCAAAAAAGCCAAGGAGACTCCTCAGGGGAAGCAACTGTGAACACAAAGTCAAACTACATGAACAGTGAAACAGCAGAAGATTTAACACCAGTGAATGATAACAATAACTTTACTGGGATCACAAAGAATCAAGGTGTAATTGATAAGTCCGATTATCTACAAGAAGGCCAGGGTCCTTTCCTCCTCCTTAGCCAAGAAGACTTCAAGGAGCACCACTCAGCAGTATCTTATGCTCGATTCAGCAATATGGGTCAGTATGCAGCCAGTGTTGACATCGATGGAATTGTCAAAATTTGGTCATGGAGCCCACAACCCCAAACCTGTGCCACAGTGATGTCGAAGTCTGCATTTCTTTCACTGGATTGGGCAAGCAAGCAAGATCGTTGGTTACTGCTGGGTAATCGCTCAGGCAATATCAGACTGTTTGACGTCAAAGAGATGAAATCATTTTACGAGGCATCAGCTGATTCCAGTTATCCTCGTATCGTGAGTCTGAGTTCTAGTCCCTCCAGTGGAGCATTTATCTGTTCTGCCACCGTCAACAGGGCTCGCTCGAGCTCCGGGAGTGACCTTGGGGCACCATCCTCCATAGCTCGAGTTGGAAAACTGACACTGTGGGAGCTTCGCAGCATGAAACAGACCAAGCATCTAGAGATACAGCCAGGCCCTGTGGCCATCAACTGCTGCTCATTCAACCATAACGGTCATCTCCTGTTGACCGGGGGAGTTGACGGAGCTATTCGACTTTTTGACATGCAGCAACACAAAGTGATATCACAATGGGAGGCCCACTCAGGGGAAATACAGAACCTTCAGTTCAGCTCTGATGAGACGAGCTGTTACAGCATTGGCACAGATGGAAGGGTAAAGTTTATAGACTCCCATTATTAATTCATCATTTCATTGCTTGAGAAAAGACAGAGAAAGTGTCCTTTGATTTATAAAACTAGTTTAATGCTTTAAAATTAATTTCAAAATAACAAAAACATTTCATTTAAAATTGTTCCTAGATTGATCATTTTTCTACTTTTTGAAATAGAGAAATAAATGAAAACCAAAGTTTACTCTAAATGATAAAACTTGAAAAAATCATGAAAGAAACTTCATCCTTCTATTTCTATTACTGATAGAAATTAAGTTTTCCAAAGTTGAGGATGTATTTATTTCATATTCTTTCAGCTGATACAATGGAGTATGCACAAGCCTGGAGTCCAGAATGACCTGCCTATCCATAGTGGTGCCTCCCTACCATTCCTGTCCGGCCTGCCAGGGGGGCTGAAAGAAACTCCCCGGGGTCAGATCTTTTCCTTGGATGCGGAGGGAGAATACATGTTGACCTGTGATAAGACCAAAGGAAGCATGTACCGAGTCAAGGACAAATCACTGACCCATGTCATGAATATTCAGGGTCATGGATCATTTCTCACCACGGTTGACTGGTCTCCTAATATGGACACAAAGGTTTGCTTAACAGGATCCATGGATGGAACCATCAAAATATCAACTCTCTTATCTACACACATGTAAAATCTGTTGAAACTATGACTAATTTATTTATTTAAAATTTTAGTATAAATTTTTACTCGAATCATTCCTTGTCAAGGTTAATTTTAGTCTGCTGGAGAATAGAATGTAGAAATTAGGGATGTGCGATTTTATCGGTATACCGGTATATCGCGATTTTTTGTTACGTGATACTTATCATGAAACGGAGACCTAAATACCGGTATTTAGGTACATATAAAGTCCAGAAATTACCGGTATACATTAATTTGTTAAATCTTTCAAATTACAATTATAGAAAGTCTAAAAAAATGTTGTAAAAGGTGAAAGGAACGGCACCTTACCATCCAAACACGGTTTATGTTAGGTACATAAAAAATTTCAAAATGTGAAATTTTGTTTTTCTAGCATATTTTTTAAAAAAAATAATGACAATTCATTAACAAGAGGCCCATGGGCCACATCGCTCACCTGAGAAGCTTTGACCATTCTGTTCTTTACCAGATTTCCCCCTTGTTTCCCCCTTGAAATCTACACTTCCCCATGATCCTTCCATGGGCACATATGTTTCAGCTTTTTTGGCCAAGTGGTTCCTGAGAAGAAGATTTTCAAAGATTTTTCCTATATATTTCTATGTAAAACTTTGATTCCCTATAATGGCCCCACCCTTTCCCCGGGGGTCATGATTCTTACAATTTAGAATTTACACTACCCCAGAATGCTTCCACATAAGCTTCACTTTTTCTGGCCCAGTGGTTCTTGAGAAGAAGATTTTCAAAGATTTTTCCTATACTGTAAAATCACATATTTTCGTGGTGTCAAATTTTCGTGGTTTGATGAAAATCTCTTGGTTCGTGAGGATTTGATTTCGTGGATCAAGAGTTGATGAGTACTTATTTATGTAACATTTTACATTTCATGGTGGATATGAATTCGTGGGTCTCTTCTTACCTTGAAAACAACGAAAATTAAACCCACACGAAAATTTGTGATTTCACAGTATATTTCTATATAAAACTTTGATTCCCCATTGTGGCCCCGCCCTTCCCCCAGGGGTCATGATGTGAACAATTTAGAATCTACACTATACAAGGATGCTTCCACATAAGTTTCAGCTTTACTGGCGCAGTGGTTCTTGAGAAGAAGATTTTCAAAGATTTTTCCTATATCTTTCTATGTAAACTTTGATACCCCATTGTGGCCCGCCCTTCCCCCGGGGGTCATGATTTGAACAATTTAGAATCTACACTATACCAGGATGCTTCCACATAAGTTTCAGCTTTTCTGGCCCAGTGGTTCTTGAGAAGAAGATTTTCAAAGATTTTTCCTATATATTTCTATATAAAACTTTAATTCCCCATTGTGGCCCCGCCCTTCCCCCGGGGGTCATGATTCCTACAATTTAGAATTTACACTATCCCAGGATGCTTCCACATAAGTTTCAGCTTTACTGGCCCAGTGGTTCTTGAGAAGAAGATTTTTTAATGACCCAACCCTATTTTTGTCTTTTCTTGATTATCTCCCCTTGCGAGGGGATATGTCCCTTCATTTTAACAATTTAAATTTCCCTTCATCCAAGGATGCTTTGTATTAAGTTTGGTCAAAATTGGCCCAGTGGTTCTTGAGAAGAAGTCGAAAATGTGAAAAGTTTACAGACGGACGGACGGACAAAATGTGATCAGAAAAGCTCACTTGAGCCTTCGGCTCAGGTGAGCTAAAAATCATTGTAAAAAGTGCTTGTAAAAAAAATCATGATATATCGCGATACAAAATTTTTTGGCGATACCCATCCCTAGTAGAAATACTGAAGATGTAATTTGCCAGTGAAAAATATAAGACGTTTTCCTGAGAAAAATAGTTGTAGCTTCAGAAATGTACCCAGGCTATGTTAACTCTTTCATTCATCTATATGTATTTATTTTTTGGGACCACCACTCCTTACATATTCATTATTTTGTATATTACATGTACATTCGTGATTTTTTTCCTCTATACAATCATTCTTTTTCCAAAGTACTTGTCATTTTATTTGAGACCATTTTCTGTCTGATGAATTATGCCAATCATGATATTAATAGGTGTTTTTAAAAGCAGGGCAAATACAGTATTACCAGGTACATACAAAAAGCTTTAATTATAGAATAATATACAACTGTGGGTAATTTATTTCTTGCAGATGAATGTACATTTTTTTCTGTAAAATGGCACCGTATTATGGGTATGTACTACCATAATCAAATCTGTAGATGTACAGTGAAACTTCATTTATGAAAAAATTTCTTCTTCGGAATGTTGTCAAATCCAGGCAATTTCTATAGAACCAGTAGTGTCCCAGTTAGACAATTTTTCTGTACAATACATGGACTTTATGATCAATACATGATTATCTTAGAGACTAAATATTTCTAGAATCAGATTGGATAGCATTTAGAATGTAGTGGGGGTTGATCCAAGTTCTGATCTGACCCATTGTATTTCTCCTTTTTGCATAGGATTATGTAAACAAAGCCACACAAAAGTTTGATTATTGTGCAATAAAAACATCTTTTATACTGTGCTGATCTATAGTTCATCACCGATAGAAATGTAGTAAATGATCCATTCTTATTAGTAATGTTAGCATCATTCAAAGTATTGCAGATGTACTTTAAGTTTCATATCTTAATATCTAGAATAATCATTGAAATTTGGAAGTCTCTACCACCTTTCCTTTATTATTATACAGTAAAAACTCGTTTAGTACAAACACAGAAATTGCAAATTCACAGATATAGCAAAGTTGTCTTGGATCCCCAGCTATATAAATTTAATGAAATCCTTATACGGATGTAAGGAATTACGAATACAGTAAAACTTGTTTAGTACGAACACGGATATTGAGAATTCATGGATATAGCAAAGTCATCTTGGATCCCTAGCTATATAAATTTCAGGAATTTCTTATAACAAATTATGGATATAGCAAAGTAATTTCAAAAGGCCCAGTGACTTCATTATATTAAACCAGTTTTACTGTATAGGCAACTTCATACGTCCCAGTGTCTTCATTATAACTGAGTTTTACTGTGTCCTCAATTAATTCAGCTTTTTTCCTTGACTCTACCAATTTTAAGATAATCAGGTTTGACTGTAAAACAGTTCAAGAGTTGGTAGTTGATGAAGATCCTATCCCTTTTCAGTGGAGGATCTGTAAGGAGTGGAATCAGTAATGGATGCAGTCATAAAATGTGCAATAATAGAGTATACATGGAATTACCTGGTACTTACAAGTTGTTATGAAAATAAATAGTATATGGTATTGATGTGGTGTACATTGCTACAGATAATGTATTTTGTCTTTTAAAAGTGCATTTTCATAGTTTAATGTAAGGAAATTACATTGTATGTTGTTCTGATTGAAGTTTTATTTTGATTGATAATTTTAACATGTAAAAAGGCCTTTGTTGATGGATATTATGTTTTTTTAAGACTTTGTCTCACAAAAGGGATAGAAGCTGTACAGCGTATATATGTATTCAACTTTGCAGCAGTCTCTACTTTTATAAAAGAATAGAGGTAAATGACCATAGGGCACTTATGCTCCCACTTGCTGTATTACAGATTATCCAGCAGCCCGCAAATTCTTTAAAAATTCCAAATGTTTTGTAGTTGTGCTAAATTTCCTTACAAATTGTTGAATTCAAGAGGGAAATCTTCAAAAAAAAACTTTATTCATGTGAATTCCTTTTTTTTTCAAAACAATTTTGCATTCATATGATAATGTATGGGAGCAGAGCAAACATTGATCTCTAAAAATGCAAGATGGGATCAGGTCCTATTGAGAAAAAAGCATCCCCTTGTCTGGTCACACTTGTCATATGCCTTTTGTCACAATCAGGTAAATGGAAAAATCTGTTGACAATTCTTTATTTAATTAATGGCCTAGAAATTTTACAAATAAACCTCGGTCAATATTTGACTAAATGATTGTATATACTGACAAGGTCACTGTAATGATCAAATGATTTGCAAGAGGTCGACTTTAAACTGGACTTTCAAGAAAATTTCCTGTTCTTAAAATATTTTGGGTGATTCAATGTCAAATTTGCAAAGGTAAATCAATTGAATTATCTAAATTTCCCAAGATTGCTTATCAAATTGCTAACTTTGGTTCCAAATTAACCCCAAAATTTCTTATTACTGAACTTACCCTTAATTTTTTTATACATCTTGCTGGACAGCCCGATATTACAGAGATGAAATGTTTTAATTTGTATAGTACTTACTATTTGAATATGTAAAAAAATTGTTTATTATTCATATCAATTTAAAATGTCTGAAAATTAACTCAATGCCAAAAAGCAAAACAGCTGTAGCAAGTGCATTTATCAAACAAGCACATGTTTGTTGTTTTATTTATTTATGATCAGTTGTTTGTAAATTATTTATTTGGAAATAAACATTACAAATTGATTAAATACTTGTACATGGTTAAATCGTTCATTTTTGTCACAGGTGTTGTTATAATTTACGTACATGTGAAAGCCCTATCTTCTCTCATTCAAAATTTATTGCCTATATAAGAAATATGCATATATTCAAAAGGTTAGGTTAAACTTTAAGGTGTAGGTTACATGGTACAGTGTATTAAACCTGACTAGACTTGAGTTTAGTGAACAGGGTCACACTGTCTAAATCATATTTCATTTATGTATATTTATTTATTTTACCAAATTGAAGGACTAGAGGTCAGGAAGGATAAAAACTGAGGATCCCATGTTAATTTTTAACCTGTAAACTAGTATTAAGATTTTTCATTGAAATCCCCGATTTATGTGAATCCCAAACTGGTTTAGAAATCATTTTATGGCCCCTTGGAGCTATGGTAGGTCCCTATGACTGAGTTTGGGTATGGCCGGGGGAGAGCAGAAATTTCCACATTTTTTAAATAAAGAAAACGAATATTTCATTGGATGACCAAAATTGTTCAGTTTTATTTACATTAAGTTATACAGGTTAATAAATGATTACATGGTAAATACATGTACAGGTATACGAAATGGTAATAAAGAAATCACTGTCTACAGGGCATCAACGATAGTTGGGAACCTGGGATACTAGTAATTTGCATAACGAAGCCCGTTATGCATAAATTACCCCACGTTTCTAACTATCGCTGATGTCCATGGCATACTACCGGTATTATACTAACTCGCTAGACAGTGATTCCTTAAATTTCCATTTCAGTGTAAAATAAAATTGTAAATTCAATAGTCCCCGCTCATTGACATTAGACACAAAAACAGTCGCATGAAATTTACATGCATATTACGCCTCCTTAGCCTCTGACCTATCGCTTGGCGAAATTCACATGCCGGTAGAATGATGAAGAAATCAACTCAACTAACTTTCAAAGAGTTGTCACAGAGAAAACAATTACAAATGGAATTATTATTGCTTGTTAAGTTTAGATGAAAAAAATACAATATTGTCCAAAATTTAAAATCATAATTGTTAAAATTATCAAAATACATGCACAGTAAAATATGCTAAGCTGTGTAAAAAATAAAAAAAAAGCAGTCACTAGTAGACTGAGGTGTCTTAAACCTTCTCAATCAATCATGCATAAAATTGTAAATTGATCAGGGTAACTAAGCAACCTCTTTTAAAACATCCCACAATTTTTATTGCTATGGACGTTGTCATACAAATTTGTGTTTGTTGACTTGAACTCCAGTCTGGCCCTCTGTCAGAGTGCAGTCGTACTCGATCCATGTGAGACTAGAGCCCCACCTACAATGTTCAATCTCGCTCTGGCTGTAAAACTTACACTGAAGTAGGACAGTTAATGCGGCACCATCATCAAACTGAAAAAGAGGCTTAAAAATGCAGGTCTTGTTTAAAAGCTTGAAAGGGAGGGAGAGAGAAGAGGTCAAGGTCCCTGAAAGAATTCATTTAGAAGGTGACCTTTTGACCTTTAAAAATGAACCAGTACCTCTTGCTTACCTACTATACTTTTTGTAGCAAAATTGAGACTGAAAGTTCGATTAGTGTACTATAAATATCCGGTCTGCAAAGACTTAACTGTTAACAATTTTAATTAAAATTTTTACAGTTTATAAATATTTTAATTTATTGCAACGAAAAATGAGGGGTAATTTATTCACAAAAGCTCACCGTTAGTACCACTGCGATGTCTTTCCGCCCTTTCTTCTTTTCCGCGGCGTACCCGGTGGTGTTAAAATTGGCGGCAAATTTTAAGGAGTCATCGGAAGTGTTTGATTTGTCTCGCTTCACTTCCGTTACTTCACACCTCTCTCCATGAATTATCAAGTCTCTGAAAATGATAACAAGAGGGAAAAGTTAACGATGGAGAAATGGCAAAACAAAGTGAATTCACCCCATTCTATGTTCAAAGCCTTGTCTTTATTATTGATAACAAAAGAATGCGTAAAAATCAATAGGTTCTCCAGGAAAAAAAATATTTCAAAACCTTTAGCCAATTAAGTACTCGGTAATGATTATTACGGCCCCACGCTCCAAAACTGGGCTAGCAGTCCAGTCTCACTGCAAGTACGAAAGGTTGTGTAATAGATAATACGCGAGAATGAGATGAACAATAAGCCCGGCATTAAACGTTTTATTGCAAAAGAACCGGGACTTTGATGTCTATCACACAAAGGAGATAGCTCAAGCTGAGCGCAAACGAGCTCGGCTCAAACTACTATAGTATGCTCAAGTATGAAGATGAGATTGGATCAATCTTAAGTTGAGATGATCAGCTAAAAGTTAGCTCATACGTGAATAGTTCAAACTTAGCTAAAACGAGATTGACTCAAACTTTTTTTTGGTTATAGAACAAGGACACCAGACCACGGTCTTCAATTTTCTCTTCAAGACTGAAGATCGTAAACCCTGTTCAGGCTATTCTAATTTTTCATGCAATCTATTCAGTATGTAATGATCTTCTGGAGATTACAATGAATACATAAATCGGAGACTAGCTAAATTACGAATTGAATTAAGTCTTCCATACGATTTAGGCATCTCAAACAGTCCTTAAAAATGAATGTCTGAGAGAATAATTATTGGAAATATAGCCATCGACATGCAGAGAGGAAGCTGAAAGCATTATAAACTCCCGTGAAGTCGAAGCACCGTGCAAAACAAGTTTTCTTCATTCAAATGGATTTACCAGTCGATAGCGATTGAACGATGTCTTAAATCTTCCCGGTCCGCATAATAGTAGCAAATGTATTTTTACCAGGTACAATAAATCCATTTAATTCAAATATGAAAAGGTCCTTGATATTTCAAAGGCTTTTGTGTTACATGCAACATTGCTTCTGAAAGAAAACTAGGTCAGGGCAAATGCACTTGATCATAGACCTAAATCGAAGGGACTGCCGACTTATGACGTCACAATCACTATCTTCTTGTGATTGCAGCGCCCTCACCGGGATGTATAGAAACAGACTTCCTGTAATGAAATCAATGTTGTCACATCACGGATTTCTACATTCTTTAAGAAAATAACAAGAAATTAGAAAAATCAATCACTTATCTAAGCTGTCTTCGACGAAATGACCTCGATTTACTGCTTCGGAAGTTATAACTTTACGCTATGGAGTCGATGGAAACGTTTTAACTGCAGACATCAGCTGACTACGATGTGACATCTCTTGAATGCTGTCGATTTATATTTATCTTCTTAATTATTTTACAAAATAAGGACACAGTTTATCAACCAATCTTTGAACAATGACCAATATTAGATCTTCGCTGAATTGATATAAATAATAAATACATTGTGAAGTGTCGTTTACCATTATTTAAAGTGCTTGAGGATGGGACCCCCTTTTTCGATATAGACCCCTTGGCTTTTTTCTCATAAATAATCTTTCATTGACTTATTTGTGATAAGATCTATACAAAAAATTAGAAAGTTTCCTAAAGCAAACGTTCTTTAGAATCTACCCTACACTCTATATAAAAATCAACGAGAGTGGGGTAAAATTTTTATAGAATGTTAGATTAATCAAATTTTCTTAATATTGATAGGATAGATTTTATCACAAATGTGTCATCCATATATAATTTAAGTGAAAAAGTCTAACAGGCCCTGAGGTCTATATTTATGTGAAAAAGTCTAACAGGCCCGGGGGTCTATATTGGGGGGGGGGGGGT
>PRKT01000263.1:0-33731 GCA_003671525.1 Saccostrea glomerata | reverse complement strand
GGGGGGGGGGGGGTCCTGCCCTCAAGCACCTGTGCCATTTACAGGTTTTAAATCAACAACTTAATAAAGTGAGACTAAATGTTCCCGTGAATGATCTTCATAATTATATATTTTTAAAAAGTTGGATTTCTGTAATTAATGTAATCGTGTTAATTATGGATTACAACATTGTCAGTGTTGAAAAGATTTTCTAAGAAATTTTTTTTTTCATTTTTCCCCATAGGTTTTGTAGATAACCAGTCCGTGTCTCAAATGAGAATAGGGGTCTGCCTTGCACACCAAACTCTATGGAAAATATTTTAGAACATGGTCATGCCATGTACCACCTGGTTTGATGAGTTAAATGTGAAAGAACAAAGATTGGTCACAAACCTGCACAGGATTTAATCAACAAGTGCCAAGTGGTGTGTCTTATGTATGCACAGCTGAGTTGCACATGACTGGATTTCAATGATTTAATTATCATGTTTAGAACTTCAATTTTTTCAACTATACTGTGTATATCCAGAATGTAATTATAATTAACTTTTGTATATCATAACTCAAAGACAAACTACATCAATATAAGTATTGAATAATAAAATGTGACTGTAATGAAATATTATTAAAACCATTGTTACATTTAATTTTAGCCTTTTCCTTTTCTATAGTGAGCTTATATTGGTGAGCACTGTTTTAGATGTACATGTATGGCATATTTAATGTCTTTTTAAAATATTTATTTTCAATGTAATTAATCACAACTGCAAAAAGCAAAATCATAATCACTGAGCATCATGTTCAGCAGCTTTGAAGAAAAAAACAATAGTAATTATTTTATATATGCAAGATCTACTGCCATTATGATCAAACTGTTTGATCTTGAATCAACTGCTTAAATAGAAGTTTTAATAACTTACTGTAGCTCAAAACACATAGGCACTTGTAAATCTTATCCTTTTTTTTCTTTTTATGAAATTATACTCCCTATACCTTGTTAGGTAGGACTTTAGGGAAAATGTTCTTTTTTTATATTAAAAGAATCATATTTAAATGGGAACAACTTTACCCCTTTTAGCCCTATGTTAAATTTCAAACCCTAAAAAAGTTAGACAAGCTAAAAAAAAAAGGAAAATGTGTCCATTTCGTACAAACTCCAAAATCCTGTCCGGGATGGGTTGGGAGGGGGGGTAGGATCGAACTTCTTGCCTACATTATAATAAAAAAAATGGGGTGGATATAGGCTTGCCAAAGAATATTCCTATTAGTACTCATTACTTGTGTTACTGTACCCTAGTCATGCATAGGGGTCTGTTGCGATATCAGCGTTGTCAAACACTGCTATTAAGCATAAGATGTTTGCTCTTTAAAAAATTCACGTATCAATAGGCCTATCTGTTTCTTATATATGAACTTTTTTTCATCGAGCTGCATCTTGAGCAACCTCGCATGCATTTTGACAGCTTCTCTGCGATCATGGTCATCATCTGTCATGTTAAATACTCAAACTGTATAGCTTTTTATACACTTAAAAACAAGATAATTACCTCAAAAGCTGCTCAAAGAACTCTTTAGTGTATTAGTAAAAAGAATTTGGTACATTCGGCAAAAGTTTAATTCATTCCATGCTAAAATATCTCGACAATGTAGATGTAAATAACGTTATCTTTGTACTGCCGGATGTTTTCTATACATCCCGGTGAGGGCGCTGCAATCGTAGGGAGATCGTATAGTGTTATCTATTGTGACGTCATAGGAGTCGGCGATCCCTTCGCTTTAGGTCTATGACTTGATATACTAGTAAATACTTTCCTTATCACATGCTGGAAATTCATCAACGGGCAACAGATAAAATATTGATGCAAAATGAATAATCATAACATTAAAACAGGCGAGCTTGATTCAATGAGGATAAGATAGAATATGCATGAACACGGACGTTAACTTGGGATACGATATTTGGTTTGAACTGAAGGGGGCAATCAAACTTTATGATACTATATTTACTTATCACAAGGTCAAACAGATCCGTGTTGCCCCTCCCCTTTTTTTCTGAAAAACTCACCTGAGTGTCCTGTTGGATTGCACGGTGACGACATAGTCCGTGTTTTGGTTCAGTTTGAGGGTGTGGGGCTGGGTGAACCTCTCCCCATCGTGTTTGTAGAACACTCCGCCCCCTCCCTCCTTCCGTCTGAGAGAGAGAAGAACTTTAAACTTGCTGGCCATTTACCGTCGCTGTATTCCTCCCATGGCTCAGTCCCCCCTAAATAGATCCACACTTCTGAGGAGACTCGTGATAGATTTACAGCTTTATTCAATGGTCTGCTATGTCGCTAAGTACTGCGATCGATGGGCGTCCCTTAAACAGCAGGACTTGCTTCACGACATGCAGATTCATTTTTAGTTGGTTTTTTGTTGTTGCTCAAGTTAAGAAGAGACACGCGATGTTTTTTTTCCCATGCATTTATTTATTTTATTTAATCTTCGTCCGGGGGTGGTGGTGGCGTTGGAGTGGTGCTTTTCAACTTTGCATTCATTTTGTTTATAGAAACTTAATTCTGTCAGGATTTTTTTCATGCCGTCCGTCTATAATATTAAAAGAAATTCTTCTGTTTATGTAGAACAATATTTTAAATGTACTTAAGGGCTCAGAAATGTTTGTTTTTTTCTTTATAATATAGTATCTAAAACTTATAACGCGTTAATTAATTGTCTGTACTAAGTTTCCAGGCATACAAAAGGATGTATGGACTTGCTGACAATTAATAACGGAAATGTAGTACATTGCAATATAGAATGTATACATGAACAATGCTATGTACGTGCATGTAGTATATACTGTTCCTTAATTCAAGAACAAGAAATAAAGAAAACAAGCAAATTCAAAGAATTGTAGTCTCCCGCTTTCGGTGTCTTTGTGGGTGAGATGTCATTTTTTATGGCATATTGTATCAAATATAACCGCCCTATCATATGTCATTTAGAAATTATCACCGAAGTTGAATTCTAAAATATAAGATTAATCGTGAAGGTCAATGTCAAAAGTTATGTCCAAGGATAAGTTTTTGAAAGGTACATGTAAGTCAAACTCCAGGGTCAAAGGATGAAAATTGTTGGTATCTTAAGAAAGGTCTTGTCAGAAGTATTACATAAGTGAAATATGAAAGTTCTAACCCTTACCGTTCAAAAGTTATGACCAAGGTTAAATTTGTTTTAAAAAAGTATGTCAAACTCCAAGGTCAAGGTCAGATGGTCAAAATTCTTGATATCCAATGAAAGGTCTTGTTACAAGGATTAAATATGTGAAGTATGAAAACCCTAGCCATAACCCTTCAAAAGTTATGGTCAAGGTAGGGCAAACTCCAAGGTCAGAAGGTCAACTTTCTTGGTCTGAAATAAAAGGTCTTTCAACAAGAATAACATATGTGACGTTTGAAATTCCCAGTCCTTACTGTTCAAAAATAATGGCCAAAGTTAAAAAATTATCATAATACGGAAATCTTCAAGGTCAAGGTCAAAGTTGTTGGTATTTAACGAAAGGTCTTTCCACAAAGAATACATGTGTGAAATCTGAAAGTCCTAGTATCTAAGGTAAAAAAGTTATGGCCAAAGTAAAAGTTAAAAAATTTTGTGTAAAGTGGGTCAATCTCCAAGGTCAAGATCAAAATATCAAATTTGGCGGTACCCAAAGAAAGGTCTTGTCACAAGGAATACACATGTGAAATATGAAAGGCATAGCTCCACGAAATCAAAAGTTATGGGGCAACAGACGAATGAGATTTAATTCACCCTCGCTTTTCCGAAAGCGGGGGACAAAAATAAAGCATGGGATGTCATACATCCCCATAAGACATTGGGTCAGCAAAGTAAATGTACTTCTCAGAAATTAAGATTGATTCTTTGCTGCTAGACAGATAGGAAATTGTGGGCTGAAAAAACTTAACTGTAAAGTTATGGACTTGTTGTCCCCCGCTTTCGCGAAAGCAAAGGGACATTAAATCTCATTCGTCTGTCCGTCTCTCCGTCAGTCTGTCAGTCCGTCACAAAAACTTTAACCTTGCCCATAACTTTTGATTTAGTGGAGCTAAGCCTTTCATATTGTATTTCTTGTGATAAGACCTTTCTTTGAGTACCACCAAATTTGACCTTGAATTTTGAGTTTAACCCACTTTTACACAAAATTTTTTAACTTTTACTTTGACCATAACTTTTGAACCTTAGGTACGAGGACTTTCATATTTCACATATGTATTTTTCGTGGGAATACCTTTCATTGGATACCAACAACTTTGACCTTTTGACCTTGACCTTGGAGATTTCCGTATTTATGATAAATTTTTAACTTTGGCCATTACTTTTGAACGGTAAGGACTGGGAATTTAAAACTTCACATATGTTATTCTTGTTGAAAGACCCTTAATTTGATAGCAAGAAATTTGACGTTTTGACCTTGACCATGGAGATTGATCTACTTTTAAAAAACAAACCTTGACCATAACTTTTGGAGGGTTAGGGCTAGGGTTTTCATACTTCACATATTTAATCCTTGTGACAAGACTTTTCGTTGGATATCAAGAACTTTGACCATCTGACCTTGGAGATTGACCTACTTTCAAAAACTTAAATCTTGGTCATAACTTTTGAATGGTAAGGGCTAGAGCTTTCATACTTCACTTACGTAATACTTCTGACAAGACCTTTCTTAAGAAACCAACAATTTTCACCTTTGACCTTGGAGTTTGACCTATATATGCCTTTCAAAAACTTTTCCTTGGACATAACTTTAGACCTTGACCTTCACGATTAATCTCATTTTTTCTAAAATTCAATTTCAGTGATAATTTCTAAATGACATATGATAGGGCGGTTATATTTGATACAATATGCCATAAATAATGACATCTCACCCAAAAGGCACCGAAAGCGGGGGACCACAATTCTTTGAATTTGCTTGTTAAACTTAATTGTAAAGTTGTTGACCCACGTATTTATCTGCAACTCTGCCACCATCTTTTTTTCTATTATTTATCCAACCGCAGACGATTTTCAAAATATATGCATCTCCATCTGCTTATATATATTTTCTTGAAGGAAAAACTCAAAGTTTACTTTATAAATACAACTTTTTATTATGAAAAAAAGAAGAAAGAAACAATAAGTAGGCATAAAAAATATACAAATTTAAAAAGGGACTTGGATAACATTATGAAAGTGAACACAAAGCAGAAAAAATGGGCTCAGAAACACACAACCAACAAGAAAATCAAACGAACACACTTCTCCCTACACCAGATTTAGTACACATGTACTAAGGCACTGTCATTGCTTAATGTTCATTACAACTTTTTTCTATATCAGGGTATCTTTTAAAAAAATATTAAGGTTACTACCAAACAAAGCATTTTCCTTTGAAATTGAGTAGTTTGCAGTCAAAATTGAGTAGCAATTTGTAAGCTAAATTGAGTAGCAATTCAAAGTCTCAATTGAGTAGAAATTGGCAGTTAAAATTGAGTACAATGTAGCATCTCGCAGTTAAAATTGAGTGACAATAAACTTTTATTACACACAAATACTCTTTATACAGCTATTCAATGCACAACACGTACAGCAAAAACCCATTTTCTTGTGACATAATTTAATAAATTTATGTAATTACCATTTTACTGTTGAGAAGAAAAAAATTTCTGGTGAAAAATATTATGCATTACATGATTACAAATTACTTATATGCATATGTCCATTATACATGATAGTTCACAAATGATATTGGTTTGTCAGTATTAAAAGAAGACAGTTGGCTAAGAGGCAAGCTTTTCATATGTTATTGGTTTAAAAAGTAAAACTTGCTTAATAAATACATCTAGTCCCATCAAGGAAATAGGGGCATGTAATTTGTAAATAGTCATATCAGAGGTATTAATCATTTTTTGACTAAAAGAAGCTGAGCAAATAGTAATGGAAGAATGAATGACTAGAGGATAGACTAGTTAACAGAGTGCTAAAAAAATAATATTTATGGTTGAACACCTTTCTTTCGCAAAAAACCACCCACAACTTTTGACTTCAGCAGGGACCTAATTAGTATATCATCAACAGTCCACATAAGATAAATAATCATATTGTCTAACAATAAACAAAACAGCAAAAAAACTACCAGGTAATACAAAATATATACATGTATTTATATGATGTATGCACACACATCTGTTAAGATAAAAAACAAGAAATTTACAAATTGATGTACAGTACATGATGATTATACAGTGAAACTTATCTAATCCGGATATTGTGTATTCTGAAATCTTGTCTATGACTGTAATTGTATTATATTTAGCATGTACGATATTTGGCGAAAATTTTATTTTTAACAAGTTAGCGAAAACATTTCTCAATATTCTTATTTATGTCTATGTGTGCAAGATATTTAGCATTGTACTTGAATTAGCGGAAGTTTCTCTCCACCAAAAGCTCTACATAGAATACACAGCCAAATGTAATACGTTTACAGTAATACAATCAAAATTTTAGTAATTTGCTAAAATGTTGTTTTTATACCTGGAATATATTCTAATCCCGCCTATATCTTTGGAACTAGTGGTAGCTGGATTAGTCAAGTTTTATTGTACATTAAAAACAAAACACAATAATGCAGACATTTACCAGATGACTTGGATTTCATTTATAAAAGAGATCATATTTTGTATATCATCACAGTTTACAGCCTGATTTCATTATCAAGGTGGGTTAAATCTGAAAAACTTAAATACTCAACATTGTTCAACATCAAAATCTCTAAACAAAATTTACACAAATATTGTATATATATATATATATATAGGTAACTTAAATATATATATTTTTTAAATAACAATATACACATGTAATCTGCATCACAGGGAAGCATTGATTCTTTAATCTGCTTCATCCTGGAGCATGGAATATTCTACATCATACTTCTTATTCTCACTTTTTCTACTTCCTGTGAAATATTTACGAGCAAAACTGAAAGTCACGACTAGAACAAGAAGCAAACTGATAAAGAAAAAAACAAGCATGAAC
Source organism: Saccostrea glomerata (assembly GCA_003671525.1). Lineage (NCBI taxonomy): Eukaryota > Metazoa > Mollusca > Bivalvia > Ostreida > Ostreidae > Saccostrea > Saccostrea glomerata. The sequence goes on along the minus strand of PRKT01000263.1, from coordinate 26,693 downwards.
ACGGACCCCGGCCAAGCCGAGCCTCTATAATTAACCTCGCTGTGGACGTCAATCCCCCAAACATCATCCAATAAACTGAAAGCTTTCGTAGAGTCATGTCCTATCCCGCCCACTACATACAATTCGTTCCACGTATTAAAAGACATGGCATCTGTTCGGCAGCTTGGATATCTTCCGTGATCAAATTCATTATCCGCTGAACCGTAACTTCCTGGGTCACTGGCTCTGTCTGTTCCACCCATCCATGACCACATTTTATAGTCAAGGTCAAAGTACCAGAGGTCATTCAGAATGACATCTGGTACTTCGTCCGAGATTGTCCGGGGGTTTGAGGAGGCCCCCTCTCCCCCGAACATCCACAGGTGCCCCTCGCTATCCGTCCAACGAATCGCTCCTCTCCGACAACCGGGAATATTTTTCTTATTTGCCAGACCTTTCTTGCCATAATAACCTGCCAAGCATTTGTTCGGATCCCCCATTATTTTAATCCATGTATTTTTCTTGCAGTCAAAATTCCACAGATCTGTGGAAAATCCAGAATTGATATGAGAATCCACTTTGTTTTTGTTTTTCGTGTTTCCAGAGAACATATAGAGCTGTTCATTGTGGGCGATCCAAGCAGTTGCCCCACTACGCCCTGCTGGATAGGATATCTGAGGACGGATGATGCCTTTCCGGTGAAGCTCGGATGAGAGTTTCTCTTGCCTCCAATTAAGATCGATTAGGCTGTACTCCCACATGTCATCCAACTGGTCCAAAGTCTCAGAAATGCCCCCGAAGACCATCATTTTAGTCTGCATACACCACACAACAGCATCTGCTCTTGGATCAGGGGACTCGCCAATGCTCTCATTCCTCATATTCTTAAGCATCTCTGACAGTGGAAGCCACTCTTTCTTCTTGAACACAAAAACCCAGGTGTCTCCAAGCACCTGTTGGTCCTTATTCATCCCCCCAAACACCACAATTAGTGTCCCTGGTACCCCACACATTGAGGCAAACCTCCTTGGAACAGGTGCCCTTTTCTTATTTTTGGAAGATATATCCAAGCTTTCGGAACCAGGATGTTCCAAAGTCCACTTTCTTTCCCTGATGTTGTATTTCCAGAGATCATTTTTCATGGATGGCCGACCATTATAGATACCTTTTCCGCCGAACACCCAGGTGTTGAAAATGTCTTCCTGCCAATATGAACCTCCTCCCCGACCACCGATGGATGTCTTGGAGGGTTCCTGATTCCCATGGCTATTTCCAAAGGCCCATCTAAACCTTATGCCTGAAAATAAACATAGGTAATCAGAGATTACAGAGCTCACCTCAACAAATGTTGTCTTTAAGTAAGGCAAAGTCACACAATTACCCAACAAAAAGTGTACATTCAAAAATGCAAAATTTATGCAATTTGATCTGATACTTTGGAATAGATGTATATAAAAACTTCAAACTAGTTCTTCATCTCAAAAAAGTGATTAAAATCCAGCATCTGAAGCAAGTTTGAGAGTTCTCATCCCTTGATGCATCATTTGGGCAAGTTTGGTTTATATAAGCTTTATAGTTATTGGTAATAGACCTGCACCCATAACTTTTACCAGGTCCATTATCTGGAAAATATATGTTAAAATACATAGTACAGAATAGATGTATCATTTATGTAAGTTTGGTCAACATAGGGCTTATAGTTCCTTGGAAATGCGACGTACACCAAAAACTGCACCAAAAATGTTAACCTGCTCCAAAAACATTAACCTGGGCATTCCTTTGCTGAAATTACAGCATCTTAAACTTTGACTGGTACAATGATACACATCAGAAGCATCTTCCATGCATGTCTAATCAATTTAGGACATAGTACTTAAAAAGAAAACTGCTCCAAAAAACTTAACCTTAACCTGGGACGTTGACGCCGACGCCGATGCCGAGGGTATTACATAAGCTCCCCCAACTTCTTTGAGGTGAGCTAAAAATTGAAAGAAAGTTATTCTTTTTTGTTGAACATATAATTTATTGCAGCCCTTTTGGTCTAATGGGAAATTTTTTCTTTAAAAAATATTTTTATCAAAATTCCTTGTATGTTCCTTTTCTTTACAAGATCTAGAACAAATCTCAATAAGTAACACTGCTTTGTTAATTCCTAAACATCCCACATTTCCCAGGTTTTATTCACAATTTTGCAATGATATTTGCCGGGTACATAAAAAATCAAAATCGTGAAAATTTAGCCTAGAAAATGTCCAATATTTGGAACTTGGTTTTGCTGAAGTCGTTCAGATATAACTTGATTAAGGGTTTCAAGTCTCCTCTGGAATTACACAACAAAGATCTGCACTCTTTCATACACCAAGATATTACCATAATTGGGATCTGCAGGTTACTTTGATGCGGGTGATTGCAAGGACAGGCGGAGTAATGCCCCTTTAACTCTGTCAATTCTTTCCATTTGATGTTAAAATTTGTAGTCCTATCTTTATCATTGTGAATGCTTCCTAAAATTTTAATGAAGGTTCAAAGCTATACTATATGTTAATTAAATGATTTTTTAAGGACAATACAGTGGCGGATCCAGGAATCTTGAATCATGGGGGTGGGACGACCAGTTTGGGATCGACTCGGGATAGGGGCCCCCAACCACATAAAAAACTTGATTAGGCCTAGTTTATTTTATCATATGTATATTTCAGACACAAAATGAGCCGGAGTCCCCTGGGCCTCCTTCTAAATCCACCAGTGCAGTAAGGTGAAGAAAAGTAACGTTAACGCTTTTGGTCTGCTTCTAACGTTGACGTACACAAACAGGTAACGTTAGAGAAGTTTGAAAGTTTTCAAAATCAAGTCAAAGTTTGAAATCTTACTTACCCTTAACAGAAGAAGTGGTTAAAATCAACAGAAAAATTACAAACATAAAATTCCTCCCAGGTGTACCCATTTCGCAATTTTAGTAAAACAGAAAGTAAAAGCTAGAGGTGTTCCGATTTTTAGCTTCAGGAGTATGCTAATTGGTTTAAAATATTCCTTGGGTTTCACATTGGATTTTACAACAATGACTTAATGAATAAATGACTCATAGACACTCCTCAGCTTAATTGATAGTTAAAATATTTTTATCTATACTGTATTATACTGTAGTTTGTACAGTTGTATGAATGAATGGATACCTGTAAAATATATTGCATAAAAATGAAAAAATAGGAAAATAAAAAAAATAAATAAATAAAGATATAAATGAAAAATAGATAAATACAAATAAGTAAGTTAATTTGAAAAAGCAAATAGTTTTAAAGCAAGACCACAGCACAATGAAAAGTATGTGCGATTAAATACGGAGCAATATATGCAAGTTAATTATTTTTTAACTTGTACTTTTTCCATTGAGTTCAGAAAAATATGCATATGATAATAAGAATAAATGAATTGCAAAATATTTTTATCTTATTATTATCTATTATAATAAATTAAATGTACTTGGAACTTATTCCCCCCAAAAAAATGTACAAAAAAAACAACAACAAAAAAAAAACAATACAAAACAAACAAACAAACTCGGAAAATAGGGGTTTCAAACAAGATAATGATTTATCATTATTTCTACTTTTAAAAAAAAAATCTATGTTATAAAGCACGTGTAACACCCAAGCACTGATCTAGGTCGGATCCACCCCCTGGAATTTACTGAGTTATTAAGGGTATTATACTAAAAACAACAAAAAGTGACCTTGGAACCCCAATCCCCTACCCTAAAGAAGTGAACCCGTGGACCCGTGTTTAGTTGATAAGAAAAATATAAATGTCATAAACATTTTTTTAAATGTTGGATTTTTTAGGGCGGGGGGGGGGGGGGGGGGGGGGGGGCTTGGAAGAACCCCCCCTCCCCCCCCCCGGCCCCTTTTGGAAAAAAAATTCTGGATCTGCGCCTGAACACTTAATCATTCTTTAAACTTTTGTAATATATCACATTCGATCTTTGTGACAATTTTTATATGCTAAGAATTTATAAAAAAGATAAACAAATCATGTAAATTGACTTACTAGGTTGAGGTATACATTGTAATTACAAATTAATTTACATCATGAAAATCAGTACTATATACTGGATAATATTTTGAACAAAAATCATTTTGGCATGTCATTAAAATGCGTAATTTATATATATATATATACTTGATATAGATTTTACAGGGTAGGGGGTCGTTTTCAGAGAGAGAGAGAGAGAGAGAGAGAGAGAGAGAGAGAGAGAGAGAGAGAGAGAGAGATTTCCTTTTCCATTTGCTTGGATTTTTAAAAAAATCAATTTCAGATCAGGTGTATCCCTTGTGACGAGACATTTCTTCGGGTACCACCAAATTTGACATCTTGGCCATGACTTTGGAGTTTGACCGACCTTAACAAAAACGATATGTGTTTGTGAAACACTGATGTCCCCGTATAGCAATATTGCGAAGATTACATTTTCTCAAATGCATATCAAACATATGTTGATACCCAAAAGTAAGGCCTTCTCTAAAGAAATACAAATGTGAAAAATAAAACCCTAGAACCACCTGTTCAAAAGTTATGGCCAAGGTTAAAGTTAGTAGGTCAAACTTCGGGGTCAAGGTATAAGTTTTTGTTTCTAAAAACCTTGTCACAAAGACTATGAAAGCCCTAGCCCCAACTGTTCAAAAGTTATTACCAAGATCAGAGGGTTTTTTTTAAAGAAAGTCAATATTTAAGGTCAAGGTCAAAAGGTTAGAGTTGGTGGTTACCAATGGAAGGTCTTGTCACAAAAATACATACGTAAAGTTTGAAAATCCTAGCGCCAATCGTCCAAAATTAAGGGCCAAAGTACAATTTAAGTTTGGAAATTTGGTGTAAAAGTGTGTCAAACTCCAAGGTCAAGGTCAAGATGTCAAATTTGGTGTTACCCAAAGAAACCGGCCTTGTCACAAGGAATACACCTGTGAAATGTGAAAGCCATAGTCCCACCAGTCAAAAGTTATGAGCAAGGTCAAAGTTTTTGCGGACAAACAGACTAAGAGACAGACAGACGGACAGGGCTATATACTCCGGAAACTTCGTTTACGGGAGCAAATATCAAACTTTAAACTTGGCCCTAACTTTTGAACAGTTGGTGCTAAGGCTTTCTTACTAACATGAGTATTCTTGGTGACATCATCTTTCAATGGGTATAAATATTTTTGACCTTGGAGTGTGGACCACTTAAAAAAAACTTTAATCTTTGCCATAACTTTCGTATTGTTAGAAATAGAGCTTTAATATTTCAAAGATGCGTTCATTGTGACGACAAGACCTTCCTTTGGGTACCAATAATTTTGACCTTTTGACCTTGACCTTTTAGAATTTGACTTGCATATGAGAAACTTCAACCCTCGCTATAACTTGCCAAACGGATACATCAGTGTTTCACAAACACATATTGTATTTTCAAATTATAGACTACATTATCTATATTTTTCGTCTCCCCGGATACATTTCGGTACTTTGCGTCAATTAGACTATCGATTTGAGAAGAGGGTTTCCGAAAGGTGTTTTGTCAAAGATGGCAGGACCTGAAAAGAAACTCGAGAGATCTAAGAGCGGACTTCGAATGATCCCTGTGTCTGACTCTGATTCGAGCCCCTTTTCCCTCCCAGAACCTCCCTGGGTATCAGACGATGAGGTAAGTTAAACGTACCAGGAATGACAAAGTGAACAGTTCCGTAAATTGCATCAGTTATATGCATAAAATGTACGCCCATCATAAAAACTAGTCCGAAAAATCTGACGTTTTCCTGGCTTTTTTTAACGATTTTTATATTTTACATGCCAGGAAAATACCGTTTTCCTAGCATGTTAAAATATAAAAATCGTAAAAAAGCCAGGAAAACGTCAGATTTTTCGGACTACATAAAAACAAGAGATTTTCTTCTAAAATCTAAACGAGTAGCATTGTTTATATTGGGATCCAACATTTAAACAGGGATATTTTTTTCTCTTTTTTCCAGTGCAAACTGTGTCAAAACTGCAGAGCAAAATTTGATTTCTTTAAAAGAAGAAAGGTAAACTCAAAAGAGGCAACAGTTTAAAAATAGAAATATAAAAACTCCAAAAAGTTGATGAAAATATTGAAAATAAAAAAAAAAACAATCTAAGTGGTTACTATGGTGATTGAGACTGTGTCTATTTTTGCCTCAGCATCACTGTCGTCGCTGTGGAAAGTGCTTCTGTAATGACTGTTGTCAGGAGAAGGTGAATTTACCCAGAATGCTATTCCTGGACCCAGTTCGTCATTGCCAAGTCTGCGTAGAGATTTCACGGAAAGAGGAGGACTTTTTTGAGAAGCATTTAAAAACACTGCTGAATGGTATATTTCTGTCATATAAATTAAGTTGATCTTTAATTGGTAAATCGTCAAAGTGTGATTTTTCGTGTACTAGCTACTAGGCTTTCAATAACTTGAGACAGGAAGCAATTTTTTGCTGTGGCAGAAACCAGAATTTGTCATTTTGAATTAAAAAATTAGCAAAATAAAGTATTTGACATAATTCTGAAACAGTCTCTTTAATTGCCAATTCATCTTCACTTCAAAATTATTGAAAGCCCTGAAATACCATTGATATGTCAAAGACAGTTTTAATTTTAAGTTTGAGCAAATTGTCAAAAGACTTTTTTAGTTTAAATGTCAATATTTTGAATTCTTAGATATACATGTATATATATCAAATTTTTATGGCCATGCAATGAGTTCACAATAATGAGTTCTGACTGAATAAGATACAGATGTTTATCATCTAACAGATATTAAATGCTGTTTTTTTTGTAGGAGGCTATTTTAACGTGACCGATTCAGATACAGGACCAGATGAGGGATCTCTCTTTTTCCTCAAACTATCGGCCAATCACAGGTCAGTAACACTCTCAATGGTGTCCACTCTCAAAAAATGGTCGAAAGATAAAAAAAAAATAATTTTTTAAACGTTTTTTCTGTAGCATAGTGATTGCAGTATTGAGCTGTGTTAGAATAAGATTTTGTGTGTTAATTCCATTTTAATCTAGTATTTATACACTGTAGAGACAGTTGTTAAAATTTAGAACCATTTTCTACATTTCATTCATAACCAACAGAAAGACCAATATAGAAATAATTAAAATATGAAATTAAAAAGTGACATAAAGAGTAGCATGAAGAAATAATTTGACTGTACATGTATTTTTAAGGTATTTCAATGCTGAATGTTTCTGCAGATGGCACAAGACAACAAAAGATTAACATGTCATTGTCTTGAACCAAATTGTTTTAAAATCTAATTTTAGACAGCTGCTATTTGAGGGAGATAATGATAAACACGAACCAGTTCAGATTGAGAAAATCGACACTTTGCAGATTCTACCATCGGGCAAGGATGAAGAAGGTGAAAAGAATTTTTTTAAACAAAGTGAATTTAAGAATCAAATGTTCAACTGATAGAATCATGCTTTGCATAATGGCTGAATAAGATAGTCTAGGAAGCGAAATTATTTTATCAATATTTTTGCTGCAAACGTTTCTTTTATGTGTGTTTATTTTCTGCCTCATATTGCTCTCAGATGAAATTTACACAGGTAAAAATGTAAAAATAATTTATTGTGTATTGTTGTGTTACACTAGAGGACATTCCCTTGTTAATGTTGTGTTTATATTTTTTTTTAAACCTCAACATGAATATGGCTGCATGGGTGTAGAGTCTTGTCTGTATTTCATTCTGTTGTGTATCAAACTTTGCATTTATATAGCCCAATTTTTAAGAAACTGTTAGGTTATTTTTTTTTTATATGTAATCCATAAACTGAAACTTATTACAGAGAGCTGTGTCAGAAAAGCATAATATCACATAAATGATGAACAAAGAAAAGTTCACATGAAAGTTCAAAAAATAAAATGTGAAATATACGAGGGTTGTCCCGTAAAATCGTGGACAAAGCGTTTTTCTCGAAAAGTAATGGGCGCACTAAGATGAAAATTTCAGTAAATGTTTATTTATCATATTTAAGTGCATGATAATTTTTTTGATAAAATATAGGCAAAAATAAAGATTTTATTATGCTTAAATGTGCACCGGTTATTGTCCTACGGCGCACGGACAAAAAACCAAGGTTTTATTAAAGAATACACAAGTTTGAATTCAAAATAAAAGTTTTAAATACATAAGATTTGGATTAAAATTATCCTAATTCAATTCCACAATCAATTTTTTAGTCTTTATAAAAATTTTAAGGCATTTGATTAATTTTTGGCAGTTTCTCAAACATTCGAAATGGGAAAGTGGTAAACACAACACACGAAAAATGGCGACGTTTTATGACGTTACGGCGCACCGCAGAGCAGTTTGTTTTAATTTGATGTTGTAATGACACCTTTAGAGACTTGAAATGACCATAGATGAAAAAAGATTATAAAAATGTCACCATATCTAAAGTATACAAATGAAATAGGAGTTTTCTTAGCGAAGTCTTTTTTGATCGAGTCCCTGGGGAGTACAAAACATACGGACAAACTCCTAATGTAATAGCAAAAGACGCTGTCACAGTAGACCGCCGATATGAGATTTTCTATTAGTTGAATGATGGTGAGAATATTGTCCGTAACTTACTTATATATTTTTAGAAGATCGCATTAGGGTGCCTATTGGTTCTTCGACTGTTTATGGAGACTAAAGAATGTGTATCAATGAAATTCCTAAATTTAAGTCGGACTCATCCAACTTCATTTTCAGCAAAGATAAAACGTGACGCTTTTTAGACACTTTGACGTTATAATCCATGCGCCGTAAGGTGATACAATACATGGCATTAAATCACATAATTTGTTTATTTATGCATATATTTATCTGAAATTTGCTGTGTAGTTTACTAAAATATGTACTAAATAATAGTGAAAAATTCAGAACGCAGTGATGTATATTTTTTACACTAGACAACTTGTCCACGATTTTACGGGACAACCCTCGTATATCTTACAAACCAATTTACGAAATTGCGTGAAAAAAATTAAGATAATATTAACAATTTTCTCATAATTTTAAAGTAAAAAAAATGGCATGAACCTCATGTGAGCCACTTTATCATACAATAATTTAATTTTAGTTGTAACACGTCATTTGAGTGAGTAAAGAGTTGATGCATTTTTTATAACATAACTTGCCTACGTCACAATGAGTTTTGTCAAAAACTTATTACTCCGCTTGAAGTTACTTTTGAAGTATGCTAAATTTGAAGCCTTTTTCCGTAGGAAAAATCGTCTCATTGTCTACACTGAAATTAAATTATAAGGAATGAAGCTTATTTCAACTAATATTACACGATATAACAAAACTTGGGGCAGTTTACGCTTTATACGTAGTCAAGTTATGTTATACAAAATGGATAAAATCTTTTATCCAATCAAATGATGTGTTACAAGTAAAATTAAATTATATGATAATATAATGACATCACTTGGGACAGTTTACGCTTTTTAGCTCACCTGAGCCGAAGGCTCAAGTGAGCTTTTCTGATCAGATTTTGTCCGGCGTCCGTCTGTCTGTCTGGCTGTCCGTCTGTACGTCTGTCTGTAAACTTTTCACTTCGACTTCTTCTCAAGAACTGCTGGGCCAATTTCGACCAAACTTGCCACAAAGCATCCTTGGGTGAAGGGAATTCAAGTTTGTTCAAATAAAGGGCCACGCCCTCATTCAAGGGGAGATAATTGAGAATTAGTGAAAATTTGGTGGTATGTTTTAAAAATCTTCTTCTCAAGAACCACTGTGCCAGGAAAGATGAAACTTATTGGGAAACATCCTCAGGTAGTGTAGATTTAAATTTGTTCAAATCATGTCCCCCGGGGGTAGGGCAGGGCCACAATGGCCGACCAAAGTTTAATATAGAAATATATAGGAAAATTCTTAAAAAATCTTCTTCTCAAGAACAGAAAAGCCATAATTGCTCATATTTATATGGAAGCATCCCCAGGTAGTGTAGATTCAAGTTTGTTCAAATCATGTCCCCCGGGGGTAGGGCAGGGCCACAATGGCCGACCAAAGTTTTACATAGAAATATATATAGGAAAATTCTTAAAAAATCTTCTTCTCAAGAACAGAAAAGCCATAATTGCTCATATTTATATGGAAGCATCCCCAGGTAGTGTAGATTCAAGGTCCTTCAAATTGTGACCCCTGGGGGTAGTGCGGGGCCACAATGGCCAACCAAAGTTTTATATAGTAATATATAGGAAAATTCTTTAAAAATCTTCTTCTCAAGAACAGAAAAGCCATAATTGCTCATATTTACATGGAAGCATCCCAAGGTAGTGTAGATTCAAGTTTGTTCAAATCATGACCCCCGGGGGTAGTGAGGGGCCACAATGGCCGACCAAATTTTTATATAGAAATATATAGGAAAATTCTTTAAAAATCTTTTTCTTAAGAACAGCAAAGCCCTAATTGCTCATATTTATTGGGAAACATTCCAAGGTAGTGTAGATTCAAGTTCGTTTAAATTGTGATCCCTGGGGGTAGGGCGGGGCCACAATGGCAAACCAAAGTTTTATATAGAAATATATTGAAAAATTCTTTAAAAATCTTCTTCTCAAGAACAGCAAAGCCATAATTGATCATATTTATATGGAAGCATCCCCAGGTAGTATAGATTCAAGTTTGTTCAAATCATAACCCCCGGGGGTAGGGCAGGGCCACAATGGCTGACCAAAGTTTTATATAAAAATATAGGAAAACTATTTAAAAATCTTCTTCTTAAGAATAGCAAAGCCATAATTGATCATATTTATATGGATGCATCCTCAGGAAATTTAGATTCAAGTTTGTTCAAATCATGACCAACAGGGGTAGGGCGGGGCCAAACTTTTGGATTTAAACTTTTCAATAGTAAACCAATTACTACTTCTTCCTAGCCACAATGCTCAGGTGAGCGATGTGGCCCATGGGCCTCTTGTTGATAAACCGATTGGTGGTATATAAAGCGTAAACTGGCCCAAGTTGTGTTATATATCGTATAACATAAGTTGAAATAAGCTTCATTCCTTAATTGAAATTTATAGCTTCATTCCTTAATTGTACATGTACATGTATATATAAGTTGAGTATTTGTACTTGCTTGTAAAAACTCCATACATGGTAGTCTTTACCGGGTACTTGTAGGTGAAGGATGATAAGGACAGATTTTTAGTTCACAAGGTCAGAGTTTAAAGTTAAAGAGGTCAAAATAATTAGTAAAATCCCTGGATAATGACTTCATTTCTATGCTTCACCGAGGGCATTATAATGTATTCAATTTATCTGAAGTAATTTTAGCAGAGAATTCTAATTTTTTTTTCATCATGTGATTTTAAGGCAACACCTTAGCTGGGGGCATTGCAATAAAATACACAGACACCACTGGAGGGACTAACGTCATTAAGATGATGGTGGACAGTGGGGGAAACAAAAAACCTGGACAGATCTGGATCGCTGCCATGCAGAAAGTAAGACCTATTCCATGGTTAATGGTTTCATACATATATGAACAATATAACCTAGTTATAATTGAAAAAAAGAATTTCATATATAAAGGAAAATATGAAAAGTCTTCAACAGAGGTTCCTTAAAGCCAAGAGATTATATATCTGTATAAGAGATTTTGTTATAACCAAGTTTAATTGTGTTTGTATCAAACATATATAATTTACACTGTGCAACTTAATATTTGGAAATAACATACCCATGCAGGTAATTGAAGGGTAACACAGAGCAAAATATTAATGCTATCATTAATATTCTCACTTTCCAGTATTTTCAATAAGAGCTGGCAACTGGCAAAATTAACCGCCTGTATGAGAAATTTTGCTGGCTATGAAATTTCAATCATTAAAGTTTTGCTGGGACTGGTACACTTGAGTAACTTCCCTGAGTGCATGTGCTCTTTTTCAATGAAGTTTGTTTGGTCCAATACGTACTACAACTATTGAGCAAGGCTACAGCTACAGTTTGCGAGAGTAAAATTTAAAGAATTTTACTGGTTTCCTGTTATTCCAAATATATTTCCTTCTATTGAAAATCTTATTGAAAAAACTGCTTTCTCAGGATATTTTAAAAAGTATTTCCTGATACACCTACATTTACAGGTGATATCAAAGTAACATAGAATTAAATTTACTACATAAATTATAGTGATATGCAATAAAATACTTCCAGTCTTTTAAAGTTATCCAATTTTATCACTAACTATTAAGGGAAGGTTTAAACATACATGTATTGATAAAACCTGTTTTTCTTTTTTCTGTCATATTACATGTATCTGTTGAAGCTTATAGAGAGGATTTTTTTTTATCCTGGTTCATGTATAAATATCACGACAGGATTTGAATTTTTGTTACACAAAAAAATCTGTTCTATTTCATTTAGAAAATGCTATTCAAGGATGAAAATTTGATATGCGGAACTTTTTTTTGGGTGTAAATTAAACAGGAAGCTTACAGTGTAAATGTCAGCCTGTGCGTAGCACACTGTGTGTTCCTTCCTGTATGTACACTACCTTCCTGGGTTTAACTTCCTGAAATTAAATTTGATCATGTTATTAAAATTCATGCTTTGTTTATCACTGCAGGCATTTAAAATGGTATATGATGCTAGAGCAAAGTAAACAATGGAGAGATATAAATTTGAGAGAGGAGGCAGGAAAGGAGACCTTAGGATATGGAGACAAAGTCAAAACAGAAATCTGTTTTATGTGTCATGTAGCAGTACTATATTGTTATGATTTTATAACTTGTAAAACACAGAGGCATTTTGTTTGATTGAATCATGGACTCTCTTGCCAGATATATGTGTAGTTTATGTCGTGTCTGTGATTATATATTTAAGTCAATGTCTTTAAATACTCTTTATGTATGGAAGTGTGTGTAATCATTACTTGTTTCATGCATTTATCTACCACGTACCTATGTGTAGATGTGATACACAGTGCACTGTGTGTACATATGCATATATTTTTTAATACAGTCAGACTTCAGTATCCGGGAAATGTATTAGTAAGAGCCCTCGGTTTTGTCAGAGTGAATTGTTGGAACTGAATTTATTATGTAGCCTTAACCCTGGTATCTCAAACTCTGAGATATCCCTACATTTTTCTGACAATCCTGCAACTGTATAAAAGTTTTTCTTACTCCTGAGACATCTCATTGGTTTACAGTAGAACACAATATGAATAAGTGCCAGGGATGGATGGTTTTGTTTTGTAATAATTGTAATTTGTTATTAATGTATACATTGTTTTAATACAATATTTTTTTTAAAACGGAGGGGAATGAAAACCACTTCGTTGTAAGTGTCACTTTCTTTTACCAGTAAGTGTGATTGCTATAAGCATTTTATACCGTATACTGTGAAATCACTAATTTTCATGGGGGGTTAATTTTCGTTGTTTTCGAGATATGAAGAGACCCATGAATTTATGACCACCAGGAAGTGTAAAATTTCACAAAATATCACAAAATTCACAAAATTAAACCCTCAAAACCAATATTTTTTCATCAAACCTCGAAATTTTGACCCCATGAAAATATGTGATTTTACAGTATTACAGTGAATCCTGTCATAATAAATCTGTTATCTCAATGACTCTGCAATAAATCAATGTTCTTGGTTTTATAGAAAATTTTGTCATAATAAAAAAAATTCTCAATTTTGCATCTCAAACTATGAGGTATCAAGTTTTTTTGCTCTGAATCCTCTCATAATACAAATCTTAACTTAAGCATCTCACAATCTCAGATATTTCAATATTATATATTTCATGACAGCTGTATCATATTTGAGATAATGGAGTTTGACTGTATAAAGGTGAGGGTTATATATACTAAGTATATACACTGATATACTTAATTGTTACTTTGTATTGATAGGTTGTAATCAATTGGTTACTGTTTTAATAATCACAGTTCTTTTTATGTTCATAAGATTAAAGAAGCAGACCTATGTACTTCTGTATGAAAAAAGGGGAAATTTTTCCCATTCTGTGACTTTAATGAACTAATCTTGCGAACTGGTTTTAAAAATTCTTTAGATAACAACCAATATTTTTTTTATCTCCTGTAACTATCTGTATTACAGAATGTTTTTAATGCAAAGAAATGTACTATTTACTGTAAAAAAGAATATATATGATTAATGAACAATTGATAAACACTGTAATTTTATGCACAACTGGAAGAGTGAATTTTTTTTTTAAATACAAAATTTACATTTTTTCCTAACATTTCTTCATAATTTGAACATAAAAGCTTTAAGATGGACCAAAATAAGAGAAATACAGTGGAAATAGGACGTGTATGATTGTATTATAAGGAAGCTCTAAATACTAATAGAACATGCTTTTTGAATTTGGAGAAAAATATATCATATAAAGGTTGATATTGAGACTTTTTCATTCATTTGTAACATAGGGTACCTGCCTTGCAAATGAAAATAATGAATTCAGTTACTTATTCTTGGTCTTATATAATGCAAAAAATATTTTAATCTATTACAAATCTTGTAATAAAATGTAAATAACATTTTGTTTTCAGATCTTACTTCTAAGGACAAATAACTATAACTGCATACCCTATGAGTAGAGCTCTTTAGTGTGCAGTGTTTAGAGCTACCTTAAAAGCAAATGAAACTATGGCCTTGGTTGGGATATGAAGAGAAGCCATATTTTAAAACACCCCAATAACTTTGATAAACATTTTAAAGATGTTGACGACATTTTCAGAATGAGTCAGATATAGATAAATGCATTGTGAAGTTTTCCTAATATTTAAGTTACCTACTTTTCTTTAAAGGTGTTAAAAATGTGGGTTCATTAGTTATGTACAGTTTCCCTTTTGTATAGAGAATGTATTGAAAGTTGGTGCTAATCAGCAGTATTGCTGTAAGTGATTGAATGTTCTGTATATGATATTGTACATATATGTATTGTATATTCTGTAAATATTGTATATAATATATATACATATAATTATTAATTTAAATACTTAACATATGTCTATTTAAAAGCAATAAAAAACATTTGAGTGAACAAAGGACATAATGGTTCATGGGATATGTTTTATCTACAATCTGGATATTGTGTTAAAAAAAAAATTCGCATAATTACTATATGTATCTTTAATTGATGTAAGATTTTGTACTAAATAAACTTTCAGTTACATATATTTTTTTACTTGTTAAATTTATTTAATATAAATATTTGTAGAATTTGCAGAATTAATGTGCCATCACAATAAAAAAGGGATGTACGACATGAATAAGTTTTCAGTCTCTCTAGCTACCATCAAATCACCCTAGCTACTCCTCTGAAACTTGAAGAGAGAACACGTAATGCCGAAATTCAAGAGGGAAAAATGAAACCACAGCAAATGTTTAGCTTCAACAAAAGAAGGGCGAAACTTTTTGCAAGTTGCTCAAATGAGTCATACGGTCACATGTATATACGTACAAAGATATATTTTCTTAAACTATGGAATTCTCTTTTATCTTTATAACTTTAAAATCCTCACAAAAATTCAGAATACTTCCGTTTTTTTCCTCTGTTACTTGATGATTCCTGTAACCAAAAAAAAAAAAAATTTTTCGAAAATCATTAAACCTTAAGGTCAACGATTCTTGTATTAATCTATGAAGATATCAAGATTAAACCTGTTCATTTTACCAAAAAATTGAATCCTGATTTTTTAATGTCCAAAATGGCTTTTGCCCAATTTACCCTCAACTATGACCATCAGTTTTGAGCACATTGGAAATTCGAAAATTGATCTGTTTAAGTAAAAAAAAAATGTATAATATTATTATAACAGAGACATGAGAGACGTAGCAACCTTTTAGAAATCGGGGGTCAGCTAGAGAAAAAATCACTCCTCCAGTTGTGCATAAAAAAAAAACCCTTGATGATTGTGCCCCCTCCCCCCCCCCCCCCCCCCCCACCCCCCCCCCCGCTTTCGGTGTCTTTGTGGGTGAGATGTATATAACTTTTACTTCAAGGTGAAAGGATCAAAGTTCAAAGGTCTTCTCACAAGGATTACTCATGTAAAGCATGAACACCCTAGCCCTTAGCATTCAAAAGTTATGGCAAATGTTAAAGCTTTTAAAAAGTAGGTCAAGGTCAAATGGTCAAAGTTGTTATCCAATGAAATGTTATGAAATGACCTTGCGTGGATATATTAAACCCATCGTGTTGGTTTACAAGGTATACTGTTAATGTTCTTGCACTTGCATCCTCTGGCGTATATATCTGTTCTACTCTTGATGAGTTTTTAAATTTAACCTCTATTTTTTTTTAAATGTTACCTTGATAGTATGTACGGAATCGGGATCATTAAGTACATAGTCAAGTATGCGGAAGTGAGCGATTGGTAAGTTATTACGTTAAGTATGGGAAAAAATGAATAATTAGTTCGTTAGGTAAATTCTATTTACAGTTTGATTTTCAAACCTCCTTGAATTTATTAATTAATAATTAATAATACAAGTTCCTTATTGAATAAGAGCTCATAATAGGCACATTATAGCATATCATTTTCTTGTGACTCATTCCGCAGCTCTTAACCTGGCACCGTTACGTAATAACGAATTTTCATCAAACTGTTTTTAGAAGCCGTTGTAAATATAGATAGATGCCAGACATAAATTGAACTTTGTAGAGGTTTTGTGAAAAGCTGTTTTTCTTGGATTTCATACAGCGAACATCTGATACACTTTCAGAGAATTTCATTTGCTTTTAAATGTTTTATAAGCTCTCAGTGGTGTAGCTTGTTTGCAGCATCATAGTTAAGATGTCTCTACTGTTTAAATATGAAACCGTCGAGGATCATGATAAAATTAGGATAAGGACTTAATTGTTGACAATAAAAACGCACTCCTTTTGCAAGGACTTGTAAGCACGCCGTGAACATCAGTGTTTGTCGCGTATATCATAGTACTATAGTATCTTCAGAGGAGTGGTATGTAGGGACTAGATGTGGTAAGTATGAGCTCCGAAACTGTCGAAATTTATGAATTCCTGCTTTATAAATGATCTTTTAATTAAGTTCCAAGCATATTAATATTGTAATTACTGTATATAAGCAATGTATATCTTTTGAATTTAATAACTGAATTGAATATTATTATATCTAAATATAGATCAGGCTATAAAAACACATGTATTTGGTGTAACCTTGTCCCTTGATATAGTAATTTACTAATTAATGCATGATAAGAGTAAACAAAATGAGGTTAATGGGTCAATTTATTAGCATGTTTACATGATGAAGGTAGAGTTCCCATTTTAACGAAAACCATTAAAATTCACAAACATTATAAACTAAGAGCAACATATGTATTTTGTGAAAAAGTTTTCAACATTTTTAAGCTTGCTTCATCTGGTCTACTTAAAGTTCCACGGAAGATAGATACTGGAATCTTAAGATTTTGAAAAAAAAGTATCAAAATAAGTAAGTACAGTAGAACTTGTCTTATCCGAATATTATTTGTTCCGTAATCTCGCCTTAAAAGTACGTATAGACCTTTTCAGTAAATCTGTGTCTTATCAAGGAATATCGTATAGTCCGACCCTTTTTCTTTAGAACAAGTGATGTCTGGATTCGAAAAAATTGTGTAATAAGCCTTTTGTGTTACTAATGATTACATATCCGATGAGTTAGAAGTACAGGCATTTATACAAACATGTATATGTATGCGTACTCTCCTCAGTGACCAAATCTTTATTTTCTCTATCCTATATCATAATTATGATAAAAATACATGTACATCCCATCAGCTAACACCTTTATTCTAGATTTTCATGAATTAATTACATCTACACTATGAAAAATAGATGTATCTTACATGTCATAGCAACTAATACAACAATCGATACAAGTCATATTTTTGATAATAACTAAAGAAGGCGAATCTTTAATAAGAAACAGATTCAAAGTATTACATTCCTGTTCCCAAAGAAAAATCGTAAATACTTCCGCCTTTCCTCTTCTTTCTTGTCAGAGGTTCTTAAAGAAACATCGCCCTTTAAAAAAAAATCACATCCGCTGGGTAAGTAGAGCCTCCTTAGTGGTACAAAACTTGCCTGGTACTTCAGATTCTACATAAATATCTGTAGCTGCTATAAATGAAGAAACTGAAATCAAACAATGCGTGGGACGAGGTCATCAAGGTCATCAAGGTCATTAGGGGTCATTCAGGGATGCATCAATGCAGTAACTTAGGAGGCGTTGTTTTTCTTTTCATTGATAACCAAAAGCATGTTTAACGTGAAGTGTTTGATATAAATTGACTGCTAATCAGCAACTGGGTTGTTAGTTTTTGGTTTCATCGGTAATTTTGAAAGCAGTAATTACCGATATCAAGAAACAAAAGAACATATGGAATTTAGTTTAAACTCACCGTGTTTTAAAACTTGACAGAAAAAAATTAAATACGGACATTAAATCAAGGAAATTTCGCCGTCATCACTTTTATTTGAATTATTTTATTGTTTATAAGAGAGAAAATGACGTCATGAGAATCCTTGCAATCGAGTGGTTATGAGTGGACATTTTCTTCCTGTACTCACTTTGCTGTGCTCGGCTTGCGGAGGTTTAGCCATGTGCACAATAAAGGTAACACAAAAGATCGCAAAAGTTTATTGACGGAAATTTTCATTGTCTTTGATCTTATAAAAACTTAAACTTTCCTTTTATAGTGAGCTGAGTGGCATAAATACATGTAACTTAGTAAACACCTTCATATAAAGTTTATGTGTCATAGTTGATTTGAAACGCAAGGTCATGCTCTAAGTACGAGCAATTCCTAAAATGAGGCAAGCTATTGACAATCAAGTAGGTGAAACAAGAATATTAACTGTCTTTTCTGAATTCAACATTTCAATGGTCGATTCTCAATTACAATTTATTATTCAGTTGAATACTGACCCTCGCTTTTAATACTATTCGCTAGACCATTATAATTATGGCCCCGTACTCGAAGATTCGGGAAGTAATAGTATATTGTTTTTCCCTGTCCGTCAATCTGTCTGTCCACAATAACTTCTGATTGGTTTGAGATATGGCTTTAATATTTCACTTACCCGTCCCTTTCTTTGGATAGTTACCAATATATTGGAACTCTTAATCTTGGATTTGGACCAACTTTTGCAAGACTTTACTATACTTTTACCTTGGTCATAGCTTTAGACAAAATAAAATTGTTGCTAGTGGTGTGATACCTCACACGTGTATTCATTGTGACAAGACTTTACCCACTTTTACCCACTTTTAATCTTTAATCTTGGGTATTACCTTTGTGACAAAGCCTTCCTTTATAAAGCAACGATTTTAACTTTGGAGTTTGACCTTCTTAAAAAAATAACCTTGGGCAAAACGTTTGAAAAGTTGTTGCTAAACCTTTAATATTTCACAAGTGCAATTCTTATGACAAAGTCTCCCCTCTATACCTTTACTTTGACCCTTTGACCTTAGCCTTGGATTTTGGCCCATATCTTTAACTTAAACTTGGCTATAACTTTTGAATTGTTAGTGCTTCATCTTTCATATTTCACCGTATATTCGTTAAGACAAGTCCTTTCTTTAGATAACATTTTTCCTCTATTTACTTTGGAGTTGGACTTGAATTTCAGAAACATTGACCTTTGCCAAAAGCTGCCATACGTGAGCATCAGTGTTTCACAAACACATCTGTTGTGAGATTAATTGTCAACATATTTTCCCGTTGATAAGGAGCAAAGGGCGGTTGTGACCTGTGTAAAGGAGATGCTTACTACTCCATGGCACCTGATCACTTTAGAAGTCCGTGTTTGCTCTGCTCCCGATTGTTTTGTTTTTATGGACTTTTGAGCCTGATAACTGATTGTTGTCTCTATATTTCATTAATTTTGAAGTCGCGGGGAAGGAAAATCACTTGGCTGTAGGGGGTCAATTCGTTACAAGGAGCAAAGGGTGGGTGTGACCGGTTTACAGGGGATGTTTACTGCTCCATAGCACCCGATCGTTTCAGAGGCCCGTGTTTGCTCTGCTCTTGATTGTATTTTTTTTACGGACTTTTGATTGCGGATTGTTATCTCTATATTTCAATAATTTTGAAGTCGCAGGGAAGGAAAATCACTTGTCTTTAGGGGTCAATTTAATTTGTTATAAGAGTATTTAACTGTAACTTTAAAAACTACATTCATTTAATTATATAACCATAAATGAACAAAATACTGTACTGTTATTTTTAGAAATACCCTACTTCTGTTGAGGAATGGTACAACTGTGTACCGTGTCCACCTCCTAGGAATTTCTCCTTGTTGTGTTCACAAAACTGCATCACTAATTGTACTGTGTTGACAAAACTGCTTGAAGTTTGCCTCTCGCAGTATAACCAGTACTACCAGCAGTGGTTTACCGATGATATCAAGTGCCCAGAAAAGCATGCATGTTTAAAGAAAAATCCATTCTGTCGTCTTCATTTTCAAAAAGTTTTTCAAAATATTCCGGATTCCTGTATCACTACCACCACGAAGAAAGTCAGCACCACGACACCATTTTACATCAAATCCACAACCACAACCACATCCACAACCTTCTCCACCACAACCCACGTGAGAACGACGCAGACGACCAATGATCACGTGACAAACGTCACAGAATCTCTCACAACATCGTTTATCGAAATGAGCAATGACACGACATTGGCCTTTTCTGTTACAGCCATTCCACAAGAACCACCGAGAATGGAACCTAAATCTTATGGCTTATTATTTATTATAATAGGTGTTATAGTTATTGTGTAAGTTTCATTCTTGATGTTTGTTTTTGTCTTTTAACTGACTTCAAGTTCAAAAACAGAAAAAGGCTTTATTGAGTCAAAACTTTGATGTCTTGATATTTTTTTTCAATCTACATCTAGTACTATTCAAATACTAGTACATGTACAAACACCCAAATGAAAGTTTTGGTGGGTGAACAGAATTAATATTATTTATTGTTTGCAGTTAAGTGTAAAGTTTTACGTTACTTCACGATCTTTGTCGTCTGATGCACCCAGAGTAAATAATTCACGTGATTGGTCAACTCATATTATCAACATTGACACGGGAATAGTCTGTTGCACGAGCAACCAATCAGGGATAAGAAGAAAGTTCCAGTCGTGAAGCTTGCGGTTAGGAGGCGTGTACTATTTACCTTTAGCGCAGCTGTCAAAAAGATCGTGACGTAACGTAAAACTTTACAGTTAACTGCAAACAATGATATTTCAAAAATTAGTTTGATCTGAAGTTTAGGTTCAAGTCTTTCTCAGTTTATGGGACCTGGGTCTCTTATTTGCTTAATCACATAAATAATATTTGATTTTTTTGACAATTTTAACAGGTTTGCTGTAATCGCAGCTGTCGTTTTTGCTTTATGGAAAGTAAAGAAAGTAAGGACATGTAATTTTGATTAAATATAACATCGATATAAGGATTCCAAAGCTTTTACAATATGCTAAATCAAGATACTAGAAACTAATTGTTTGAAGTAACAAATTCATGTAATATGTGTTGAATTGATAATATACTCTTTCGTTTTAGATTTACCATGTTAATTTTGAAAGCCCTCTTTATCGCCAAACTTCAACTGACTCGCGTGCACCGATCATAAGAACGGAAAATGACTGCAGCATACTATGTGTCTTGCTCAAACATAGAGTGACGTCACATGACAACGGGTACCTGACGTCAAAAGAAATTCAAAAGGGATATTACAAGCATGTTCCTGGGAGCGAATCTCAAACTGTCGCCGTGTTTCAAAACAACGAAATATTCGAAGAGGATGAGAGTATTAAAGCGAACTGTGATGACGAGCTATGTGATAACGTCATTACAAATGACGTCGACCGGGAGACACGAATATAATTGGCTTAAACATTAATCAAAACATTCCTGATATTAATACTCAAAAAATATTTGTTAGTATGTATATACAGATTTTTATTTATTTATGTATTTAATGGACTTTATGGTCCATCTTTAAATTAAAAAAAAATGTTTGGTTGCCCTCTCCCAACCGACTGATTAAAAATGGCCCGACTCAATTTTTTTTACATTCCAAGACACAATATATTTTTTTCTTTTTATTGATCCTCTTATACCGTCAACAAATATGTTTAATATTTATAGAATTTTTTTTTCCGCCTAAGGCCTACTTACAATGTACCTACCTACCGATTAAATAATTTTATCCTCAGTGACGTTTTGTCGCTGAGAGGACAAGAAAACATTAATTAAAGATGGCCTCACTGCTTATTATAGTGAAATATGAGAAGATGAGTGCAATGCTGATAATTATTACAAGCACTGAATTTTGAAGAGCAAAATCTACTCAAATATACTACGGGTTTACATGCTTAAACGATCAGTGTTTATCTGTACTTTATACATTGATATTTATACATTATTTAGTAAGAATTTCTTATTTTTCGTGATTTTTTAGGGAGGAGGGGGAGTTTTGTAAAAAGGAAAACGGCATGACTTCATCGTTCACATTGGTCAAACAGTGTTAAATCATGGCCACGTTACATTTTTTTCTGAGAAGAAATTCATAATTAATCAATATGAATTTATTTCAAATACAGAAATATTAAGAAAACTGTAATGAAACTTTTGAAAAAGGAAAACGCAAGACATTGTGTATTGTTCTAATAACAAAACATGCTTATTTAATCAAGAGTTGCGGCGACAGGCGTATTTCTTTATCCAAAGGCTCAGTTGTGATAAATATTTACGAATAGTTTTGAAAATAAATCAACCGTTGGAAATGTTTCGACAGAATGTTGTAAAGAATTGCACATCTGACCCAAAGTGTGCTTATGTAAGTAAACTACAGGTATTATAGTTTACAGATTTGAGAGAGAAAAAAATATTTAGCTCAATAGGTTACACTTTGAGTTGCATTGTTGTAAATGTCTGATTATTTCATCTGCAACAGCCTAATTTTTTTTCTTTTTTTTTCTTAACGTCATTTCCGTATGTTATCACATTTCCATGTGTATATCAATCTTTTGGTCATATCCGTTGCACGACAAAAACACTAGAGTTAAGTAGAGCGTATTTACAATAAGCCGAAATTGTAATGAGGAAGAGAGAATGTCCTACAAAACCGATAGCTATAGCTGAAGCAACATCATACACAATACAGCTGATTTTTCTTTCTCAATTTGAAATATTCGAATGCACAGGATTAAGTGGCAGCGTTATAATTTCCTCGTAAGTCAGGAAACGTACTTCAAATCGTATGTATGAAGACACATGAAAATTCAGTCGTAATTGGAAAGATTGAAGCACTCTACGAAAGTTATCTGACCAACGTCATTTGAAACAGAATATTTTTTGAAAGATGGATTACGTGAAGAGGAAAGTACTATTTTGGGTTTTTGCTACAATTTATGGATCCATTTTTGAAATTGACATAATCACTGGAATCACATCATGACGAGATTGCCAGAGAACCTGTTTGGATATGAATATTAGATTTGTTTGGCCACTAATCATTTGGATGTGTAGGGCTGGCGAAGTTGTAGGCATGTGTACAAATAAGGTAACGTCAGAAGGAAAAACAATACAGTTCTATAGTTCATGTAGAAAATATAATTTTTATTGCAAACAATGATTGTAAAGCGCTTTGAGTAGCATTTATGCTAGAAAAGTGCTATATAAATCCAATTATTATTATTATTATTTATTTATTATTATTATTGAAATATATCATTTTATCGCATATTTTACACTTTATCACGTGGATATTCTGCTGCTGTGACGTCCCTAAGGCTTTTGCCGCATTTTGCATGAAAAATCGAACGGGACTTACTTAGCAATTTAAAAGAAACTTTAATTTTCAATTGGTAAATATAAAAATTTATAAAACAATATTTTACAGATAAAAAAATAATGTATACATATCTAATTCTACTATTGAATTTATTTCAGAGATACCCTGCTTCCGTCGATGAATGGTACAACTGTGTACCGTGTCCACCGCCTGGGAAATTTTCTATGTTGTGTTTACACGAGTGTGTTTCAAATGATTGTGAATTGTTATCAAACCTTCTTAAAGTCTGTCTTCTACAATATATCAGAGATTACCAACACTGGTTTACAGAAGACGTCAAGTGTTCCGAAAAACAAGCATGTCTGGAACAACACCCATTGTGTGACTCCCTTGAAAGTGATTTTAAAATCTTGAACGTCTCCTGTGAACAAACGACGGAAAGTATGACGACAACGTCACAATATTTAACCATGTCTACGTCATCAGCAGACCGTATTTTTACTACACAATATCTCACCACACTTGCAGTTTCCACAACTCAAGTGAATGTCATGCAGACGACAAAACGTCACGTGATAAATGACATGAAAAACGTCACAACAAATGACCTAAAATACGTCACAACTCCATTTACTGCAGGCGATGATTCCATTTTAATTTCTAAAAATACCTCGAATTCAATTCCACTTCACCTTCTGAAGATTAAAAACAATTCCCCAAATGCAGGCATTGCTGTAGCTGTAGTTTTGCTTATTTCGTAAGTTTTATTTTGATTATATATTTGACAAAAATTATTTTTTGATTGTTTTTTTAATAACTAGTTATTCTATTCTTCACATTGTATCAGATTGGTTTTCCTTGCTTCTGTGTTCTTTGTGAGAAAAGCAAAAAAAGTAAGTAAATTCGTGCTTTTCATAAACTATAAATTTTAATTAGTCTTGAAACATTTATCCAGTACAAATGCAAAATTTAACTGATCAATTTGCATTTATCTACAAGGTGTGGATGATTCATTTCTTTTTAGAATTATTCTGTAAGAATCAGAGCCTCTCTTGAGCGTCAGTCGTCCACGAGTTCCCGCGCACCGGTCATCAGGACGGACGACGGTTATACCATACTGTGTTTTACGTTCAAACGTAGAATAACGGCACGCGAAAAAGGGCCTCATTCATTGAAAGAAACCCCAAGGGGGTATTACAACTCCGTTCAACAGGACGAAACTCAGGAATTTCAAGAAGATAAGGTGGAAAAGGAAGAGAACATAAACTCTTATGACGTTATCTGCTCAGTGGAGAATGAGAAAATAAATTCTGATTACGTTGTCTGCTCAATAGAGGATGACGTCATCAAAAGTGCCATACATGAGTCGGAAGTGTAAATGACAAAAGTTTAATTATTTATGAAATGAACATTGATTTCATCGTTTAGATTTTCATGGAGATATTTACCGAATTGAAATTTTATAAAGAAATGTAAGTAAAGTGAGGAATTTTTGCAACAATTTGCCAGATCCAAGACTGCTATGTTTGGATTGTGATACAAAACGAGTAGTGAAATCGTGCTATCGAAAAACTAAAAAAAATCGGTGGCGGTTATAAACAATTAGATGTTATAAACAATACCGGTATGTTCAGGAAATCACAGCTTGATCGTTTATCCAAGCACAACTCTTATGATGCAAGTACCATGCGAACAGGAGAAGTACAATGTTAACACTAAAAAAATATTTTTATAAATTAACCATGAACTGAATTTGAATCTTCAGACGAATAAAAATGTGTGTACAGGTCCTGGCTGGAAAAACTGGTAAAAATAAAGTAGTCTTCATTGCCAGTTTTAAAATTTTTAATACAGTTATATATTTCGATCAACTATACAAAATTTTAAATCAATTCCCAATCTTCATGAAAATCCTAAATCAAAGATACATATAGCGGGCCTTGTAAATGTGCTTCCTAACATCTTTCTTTACAACAGCAACAGCATAGAAGAAAACTATCAGTACTTTTGAACGTATTTGAAAAGTTGTTCAGAAACCCTTGACTAGCGAAAATGCAAAATTAACAACTGTTCAACACTTCATATATTAAAATTTCCCATCATTAAGTTAAAGATCAGAGAGATAAATACTTGCATTGTACACATGAGACAACTAGTTTCTAGTTGTTAATATACAATTCTTTTCATTGGTCACCTGCAAATATATTTGATAAAATACTCAGACTATTGAGATATTATAGTACTATTAAAAAGTAGCATAAGTTTCTCACCAACTACATCTATGTACTAGTAGATTAGGTCTTCCAACAATCTGTTGGAATTCCCAAGGGCGCTTATTGTGCCCCAATACAAGCAGGACTGTTTTTGTATTCAGATGAATTTGAATTTGTTAAAAAAAAACTTCTACTAGAAAAGAAATCTCGCTGTGGCCTTCATTTTTATATTAAAATATATTGAACACATTCTATCAGTCAGTTAACAATATTAGGTTTAGTCCTACGTTGATTCGACTATCCCACTAAACGAAAAATATTAAAGACATCACAGAGTATAATGCTTCTCGCTGTTTCATATTTGGGTTTTCTTTTCCAGAGATGGAAATTTATGGCAAACTGACATTTTAAATTTATGATAAGCGTAATCACTTTAATTTTTTTCTACCTTCAAGTTTCCTTTTGTATCAATCTATTCTTATCACATGCATATGAAGTTTAAAAAAAAAATATTTATTAACAAATCATACAACTGTTACATGAAAAATATATCTATTTCGGTTGATTAGATACGCAATAGCATGTTTTTGTGTACAATTTCTAAAGCAAACCTACCTATGGACAAAAGAGTTGATAATATTAGAATAACAACAATCTCGTTTAAATAGCATCCTAAT
>PRKT01000262.1:693848-749788 GCA_003671525.1 Saccostrea glomerata | reverse complement strand
AGACCTAACCATCCTTCTTTACATCCACCGATACATTCCCCATCTCTTTGACATATATTTGATATGCAATTTTTACTGCAGAATTGTGTACAATTTTCACCATATTTTCCGGCACCACATTCATTACACTGGCCTGTATCTTTATCGCATGCCCTTTTCCCGCCACATGTTTCGGGACATGTTAATTTACATTGTCTACCATACGATCCTGCAACACACGATGGACACTGATCATTTAAAATACAGGTGGCACAATTTCCAATGCAAGGTGTTTCGCATTTCGGTCCCATGAATCCGTCTTCACACCCGTCTTTACAGTCTCCAGACTGTTTCAAACAGCTTTCATTTTTGCAATTCTCAGGACAGGAGATAGTACAATTTGGGCCATAAAAACTAGGATTACATTCTCTGCATCCAATGACATTGTCACAGTTGAATGAATTGCAATTCAGGCACTTAAAGCTACAGTTTTTACCGAAAGTACCTGCCATACATTTTTCACATCCGGGTCCATAAAAGCCATCAGGGCAATCCATGCATCCTAAAAATCTATTACAGGAAGGACTTTTACAAATAGAAGGACATTGTCTTTCGCAATAATACCCATACCAACCAGATTTACAACCCGATACACACACTCCTGTAAATCCGTCACATCGATTGTCGAAGCAGTTGGAACATCTGTCACAGTATCTTCCGTATGTTCCCTGACTACATTCTGAAAATGAAATATATAATTAAAAATTAAAGTAGTTTCAGAGTAATTATATGACCTTTTTCAATTTGTGAGATAATTTTTGATGCATTCACTTTAAATTTTTATACTCTGTGTTATTCAACACATTTATATCTTTGTTTTTTTTTAAAATTCATTTTCATTCATCTAGAATCATTAGTATTTAGACAAGAAGTTCAAGGGTATTCACGTTCACCTGAGCATAAACAACAAAGTAAAGGTTGCTATTTTTTTTTTTAAAAATATTTCTTATAGATTAATACTACTATTCAAATAGATAACCTGAATTGTATAACCTGCATGAAAGCTGTTACGCCTTCTGAAAAATATTTTAGGATATTCATTTTACAATATTATTGAAAGTGTAGTTTCACTTCATCTACATGTATCTTTAATTCACAATATAATTGTTCGTAAAAAAGAAATAAGTATCTAGTGTATTTGTACATAGCAGTCAAATCAATTGTACTTACCATAAACTTTTACTTCATAAATCATTAAACTTCCCCAGCCGATCTTCCTGATGACTACTGAATCTCCGATCATAGTTTGATCACAGGCTAAATCAGAATTAAGATCTTCCCTTGGTTTTGATAAGAAAGTGCTACACAAGTAAGTAACTGTCAGAGTGGTTTCAGTAGAGTTTTTCACATATACTTCATAACGAGCTCCAGTATTACCTGTTAATTGTATCATTAAAGTTCAAGTAAAGGCATTTTAAATTACAGAGGACAAAGCTAACTGATCAAGTTCAAAAGTTAACAAAACCACTGAAACAATTTAAAAATCTTCATTCTTTTTTGTTCGTGAATTAAAAAATTCGACCTTCTTATTGATTGAACAAACATTTATATCATAGATAAATCATTATTTAATTCTAATATATTAAATAATTTTGTAGTACAATATACCAATTGTCAAAGGTGAAGGTACACGTACACTGTAACAAACAGAAATAAATGCAATGAACAAAGCTATTTTTGACGGACAAAAAACAACAACAAGGATCTCTGGACGCAAAAGCTGTCTTATAAAAACAGATGCTGAAATTCTTGTAGCAATTGTTATTGCAATTTAAATGAACTCATTTTTTGTCGAAGACTCCATTGTTGTTTTGAAAATTTAGCAGAAAGTTAATTCTTCTGAAATGGCCCGTTTCAGCGAAAAGGGTCCGTCATGCCTATACACCGTGTTATTACACATTTTTGTCACAATTATGCTTGTTATACCGGTAGTTATCAGATGTTCATGGTTCGTACACTTGGCCATGAGCACAGGATTCGGCTTCTAAATCTACTCATGTAGTTGAACAGACAGAAAGCACAGAACAAACATTGCTGTGGCACATACATTATACTAGGGAAGATGGATGAAGGAAATGAAAAAAAGAAGACAGTTGGATAAAAAGAAACAAAAAAAGCCCCTCTTTATACTTTCAGATGACTGTATTATCTTGAAGATCTGGCTCATGAAACGATTTTCCACAGATCAAATGTAAGAGGAAGAGAAAATTTACAAAAATCACTTTTCTTGAGTCATGTCTAAATTTCTAATTGACAGGTTACAGTGTCCGGACTACAATAAACTCGCTTATTAGTTCTGTTGTGCGGCCAGTATCTGCTAACACATTCAGAGGAACTTTGATTGATTGATTGATTATTTACTGTTTAACGTCCCTCTCCAGAATATTTCACTGATATGGAGACGTCACCATTGCCGGTGAAGGGCTGCAAATTTAGGCCTATGCTCGGCACTCAGGGCCTTTGAGCAGGGAGGGATCTTTATCGTGCCACACCTGCTGTGACACGGGGCCTCGGTTTATACGGTCTTATCCGAAGGACCGCCCCATTTAGTCGCCTTTTACGACAAGCAAGGGGTACTGAGGACCTATTCTAACCCGAATCCCCACGGGGTCAGAGGAACTTTGAATATCCGAAACTGAAAGCACAGTGATTTCCTTAATCTTATGGAAGAGCAAATTGCTGCCAATCCCTTATTATTGACAAACAAGTTGATGAAACTAGAATATCATCAATCTCGTTTAAATTCATCATTTCGTAAGTTCTCTGTTCAATACAATTACCTTGTCAGTAAATACAATCTACATGTATTATTAAGTCAAATGCTGACTGGCGTTTTTATTCTAATTGTTAACGTTGTAACATTATATCATTATTTTCTACAGATTTTCCCGTTATTTGTACGTATTAATTTATTTGATGTACAAAATTTTCAGGTTGTTCGATTATGAAATGTTTTACTCCCAGGCATACATTTTATTTTTTGACTTACCATGACCCTTGTACTTAATCAACTTCATCGATAGCAAGGTTCAAAAAGTTTTTTTTAAACATAATTCGTTCAATTTAAAATTTCACCCAGAAATACTTAAAATCTCACCTCGTTCGTAATAATAGATATGTATGTATTTTAATCTTTTGACATCTGAAAATTTTAAGGAAAATTCGACATTGACGCCAGTCTCGGTGATCAAATAGGTCCCCTCATTTTCATCAACCGCATATCTTTTATCATATGTTGTTGTCTGTGAAGCTGTTTGCAGTTTGTAGGCAATGTTTTCTGGAAGCACAAAAATCTTTGATAATACATTTTGACTTTGTTAATTTTTGCATGCTTAAATGAAATGAGTATACACATAATTATGTTGAAAGGGTGAAAAACGAAGAAGAAGGACTATTGTTGACACTTGCATTAAAATGCATAAGACGATTTAAACTCTTTAAAAAAAAAGAATAATCTAGCTGTGTGTTGGAATGCACATGTAAGTTCTGACAATATCAGCATTTTGATTTCAAAATACTTTTTTAAAAAATGCCGTTTTGTAATAGT
Organism: Saccostrea glomerata; assembly: GCA_003671525.1. Classification (NCBI taxonomy): domain Eukaryota; kingdom Metazoa; phylum Mollusca; class Bivalvia; order Ostreida; family Ostreidae; genus Saccostrea; species Saccostrea glomerata. Next base: position 746,202 of record PRKT01000262.1, on the reverse strand, counting down.
AAATTCTTGGCTTTTGAGGTTTTAAATAAAGCTATATTCTACTCTTTGATGTTATTGAAATTGACTGTCAAAACCTACATGTATGTACATGTATTTATGTATGTTTCATTAGGGTCCAATAAGCCCTGGAGGGACATTGACTTACTTGTTATGACTTATTTGTTATAACTTGGTTGTTGTGACTCAATTATTATGAATAATTTTTACTAGTTAAAACTAAGTGTAACATAGCTATGTAGAACGTGTATCTTTTGCTTAAAATGATATGTTTAGATCTAGTTTAACAATGATTGTAGTTTAATATCTAATATAAATATGACAACTAAATTCTTATCTGTTAAAATATTTTTGTTATAACTTAATTGTTATTTTGCTAAATATTATATCTTGTTACTTAATTGTTATCAATTAATTTTCATTTGTAAATTCTGGTTTGCATAATGATTGAACACATGAGAATAACTACCATTTCATCTTGTCGTTCAAATTTGTTAACTACAGTTTATCTAAATGTAGTTTATATAGAACTAAACATTTCGTTCTATGATAAACTAAGCCAAGGTACACGTGTACCACGTTCTCAAAATCTATTTTAGACTAGTTATCACTAGTAACAAAAACTTCATAATAAATAAGTCACAACAAATAAGACATAACAAATATGGAAAAACAAGTAAGTCAACGCCCCCCCCCCCCCCCCTCCCAGGCTTCCATAATAAACACCTCAGCAAGGAAACGCTAAATCTCCTTTTTATTTATTATGATATACTTTACGTAATTTTTAGAAAACCATTAATCACATTTTTTCCATCAATAATAACTTATCTACTCGTTTCATATGGGAACTTTCTGGAGCAAGAGAAATGGTTTTTAAAAAGCACAATAACTTTTAATGTTGATGGCAGTAAATCGTAGCCAGTGACCTTCAAGTGATGATAAAACAATAAGAGTACATGCTTACTTCTTTGGCATCCATTCGATGGTGTACCACTCCACTCCCTGTAGCAGTCTGTACAGTAATCAGGCCTAATACCGTAGCAAAGATTGCAACAAGTGCAGTGGCAATCACAATCCTTCTCGATACATTGAACTTAAACGTTTAAAAAAACACTAGTACGATGAGTGACTTACTTGTTTGTTTTAACTTATTAGTTGCTGGTTATGGCTAAATGTAACATACATATTACGTTTTTGTTGCTTTTTATATGTAAGTGTAATGTAGCTGTATGAAGAGTGCCTAGCTCAGCTTACGTTTATTTTTAAACTGACGTGTTTAATTCTAGCTAGTGTAATTAACATAAAAATTAATTAATGAAGATAAATCAAATTACGTAATAACAACTAAGTTTCAAGAAAGAACAAATAAAAAGAATGTAATAAAAACTAAGTAAAAACGTTAAACATCGATGACAACGTACGGCAGCTTTTGTGCAGGTAAGTTTCTCAAATACAATTTAAACTCCAATGGCAAGGTCAAAGTTATTGGTATCTAGAGGAAAGTCTTTGCACAAGAAAAGTAACTGTGAAATATGAAAGTCCTAAGTGTTCAAAAGTTATGGTCACGGTTACAGTTTTTACGAAGTGGGTCAAACGCTAAGGTCAAAGTCAAAAATATTTGATTAATAGGTCTTATCACAATGAATACACATTTGAAGTATGAAAGCCTTCACGTCAACTCTTCAAGAGTTATGACCAAGGTTAAAGTTTGATATATATTTTTTGTAAAAGTGGGTCAAATGCCAAAATCAAGGTCAAGGTCAAGGTCAAATTTGGTGGTACTCAGAGACAGTTCTCGTCAATAGAAATACACCTGTGAAAGCCATAGCCCCACTCAGTCAAAAGTCACGGACAAGATGAATGTTTTTGTGGACAGACAAATATAGATAAACTGACAAACTGACAGTCAGACAGACGGACGGACGGGGCATAAACTATATACCTCCGAATCTTTGATTACGGTGGCATAATTTTTTTTTAAAAACATGCAAAATACAGTCATGTATTATTAAAGAGGTTTACAGTTTTTCCTAATAGGGAAAATGTCCAATAGGAGATTTGGATGACATATGGAATATAACTGGAATTTGCAAAGGGAAATATGGCAATAATATCATCTTACTAGTCTTGTTTATTTCCTCGTTATCGATTTAGTCCCTCAGTTGCTTTAGATAATAGTTCTTGCATGCACTTATGTTTCATGACATCTTCATCATAAGTAATTGATAACCAATACGATCTCTTAAAGACATTATGCATATTGTTCCATACCCTAAACACTGTCCCCCCAAAAATTTGGACACTGTGAAATTTTTTTTTAAATGTGAAAAATGTACGTGAACAAATACTTCATGATTGGGGACCGGATAACAATGTGTTAAAGTGTGAGTTTAACGTTCTTTAAAACAACACTATGACGCAAATGCCAAAACACTTTTAAATAAGCATTATTTTTGCATTTTGGCGATATAGGAAAAATAACGCATTTTACATACAGTGAGATTATCAGTTACGTATTTCAGTTTTGTCCCTAAATCTAATTCGTCTTTTCGTCTGTCTGTCTGTCACATAAATTTGAACTTTGGCCTTATCTTTTGAATGAGAATAGAAAGGGCTTTCATATTATACATGTGTATTTTCTATAACAGTACCTTTTTATATGCACTATGATTTTGACCTTGAATTTTGACTCGTTTTTCAAAAATTTAAACATTGCTTTGAATTGGCCATTACATTTGTATGAAAAGAAATAACATTTTTATATTAACCATGTGTATTATCCCTGGAATACATTTTTAAATTCAGTATGATTTTTGAATTCGTGACGTTGACCTTGAACTTTAACTTACTTTTCAAAAACTTTATCTTGGTCATTACTTTTGAATGAGAGGAAATATGGCTTTCATATTAAACCTGTATATTGTCTGTGATAAGACCTTTCGAAATACACTATGATTGTTGATCTCATGACCTTGATGTCTGTCCTTCTTTTCAAAAATGTTAATTTTTCCTTATAACTTTTAATTGAGAAAAGATGGGACTTTCATATTTGTCATGTGCATTGCCTGTGCCAAGTTATTTCCGAGCAGGCTTTGATTTCTGACCCCTTGTCCTTGACCTTCACGACTGAACTGATTTTCAAAAATTTCAATTTTGATGATTACTACTGAAAGACATAAGATAGGGCAATCATATTTGACACAATATGCCATAAATAATGACATCTCACACACAAAGACACCGAAAGCGGGGTGCCTCAATTCTTTGAATTTGCGTGTTACACTCGCTTTCCTCCTTTTACCGATTTGCCTATATAATCTTAAATGTTGTCACCATAAGACATGAATGCATAATAAGCAAGGATTGTCGTTTTAATAAACATAAGGTTTGCTTATAAATACTCTACCTACTTTAACTAATGCACATTTTATGAAGATAACTGTGTGTAATAATTCAATGGATTGCATATGTATTGAGGTTATCGTGAATGCTATAAATATGAAAGATACTTTCATTGAATATAATAAAAACTGACAAATCATACTTACAATATACAGAGTTGAAGACAATACAAAAAATAACCAAAGACAAAGTCCAGTTTAACGACATCACGGTCGCTTTTAACAGTGATAGTATGTTTACTTAAGTGAGGATAGTGAAACAAAAACATGTTTATATAAATTTCTTCCTGGTTTCTTTTCCAAAATCAGTAAGGAAATATATACAATGTAATAGATGACACATAATCTGTCTAAGAAAACGCTTACATGGATGTTTGAGGTTTTAACAATTTAATAATTAAACTATTTAAGCTTGTTATATGCGCCGTTATCGAAGCTTGACCGTTTCATTGCTATCCATGGATCATCATCGTTCATATAAACTTAAGATTGAGAAGAGTTAGAACTGAGTTAACCGTCAACAACATAGATATCGATACTCACTGTATTTCTTGGTTATCTCTCTTTTTCCATGCATCAATGAAACAAAATGTTGAATGTAAAAGTATCTTTCAAGTATATTCCTTGGCCACTATTCTGAGAGGGAAACTGTCCTTTTTACTTCGTAAGTATCTTAAATTTTGTTACGTTTATCAGTTACATGACATTAAAAATATTGCCACTAGACTAAAAGAGGATATGGATACAAAAATACATGAAGACATCTCCCAAATATAAAAAGAAACACAGAAAAATTATTAACTAAACTACTGTGAATTTATCAAAGCACGCCTATGGGTTTTGTTTCTCATCCCTTCTAAGTAACACGATTTTTTAAAATTCTCTGTAAATATTACAAACTTTATATAAAGGAGGGGGTCTTCAGCCATCCCTCCATGCACTGTAGTCCTCACAAAACGCGTTATATTTCTGCCAGCATCAAGATAACGTACTACTTCTATTTAAGGGCTAGACAAAAGAACCATTTAGCAACTGGCATCTATGCCTTTGAGAGAGGACATAGAATAATTAGTAGCAATTGGATTGAAATTAGTAACAATTGGGTTGTTCATCAGTGAGATTTGGTAGGAATCCAACGTTCGCAAAATTAATTAATAGCAGTTTTCAAATACTTTAACCTATCGTCAATTAATTTTACCTATCTTAAAATCAATAGTTCCTATACTCAAATCAAATATATTAATTAAATATTGTCAAAGAAGTTGATGAAACAAAAATATCAGGATCTCGTTTAAAGTCATCATTTCGTAAGTTCTATGGTCGAAACAATGATCTCGTCAACAAATACAATTTATCATCAAATAATATGCTGACTGGCGTTTTTCATTTTTTTTTTCATTGTTTCCTAAGGAGTACGCAGCGGATGTGACCGATCAGCAGCTAATGCTGACTCCATGTCACCTGATCCCATATATGATTTTTTGATGCCCGTGTTCGCTCTAATCCTACGAGGGTTGTCCGTAAATTTCGAAGACAATATTGATTATTTCTGACAAACATTGATAAAAATATATGAAACTATTATTTTCATAAAATTAATGTTTTCATTTATTAATATGCACGTTTTAAACAAAAGCAAAACACAAGTAGTTATATCTTTATCAGATACAAAAAAGACACAAACTCATACCCGGAGCACAAAAACGAAAATTTTTGACGTTACCTTGCCCGACGTCAAAAGCTAATATTATGCAACAATTCTCAACAAAGTCACTATATTTTTGATGTCTCTTTAACCAGTCATCAAAAATGTGCACAAACTGTTCAGGTTTCATACGTTAAATAATATTTAACACTTTCTGTCTCAGATCCTACAAATCATTAAAACGGCTTCATGTATGGAAAAACAACAAAGTCACGTTATGAAATTCATTTTTTACATCACTAAAATCTCTGAATGATGATCTCCCTTCATGCATGTCATCCTATCAAAAATCTTATATGCCACTTAAATACTTGAGTATGACTTCATTTATATTGTTTTCCCAAACTGTTTAAATGATCCATGGGTCTCTGCTGGTGTTTTCCCGATGTCTGCGCAGAATTTCAATATAGTGCTCTCTGCTCCACCTTTCCCTAAGACGTCCTTATAGATTCTAATCTCGATTTCTCAGCCATTCCGTAACTATGAACGTTCAAATTTTGTTGGCTTTTTATTTAAACTGTTGTCAATCACATAATGTAAAAACCATCAACATTCCCCCAGAATTTAACAAAATAGAAATCAGATTTATAATAAAGTGATAAAAAAAAATTTTTTTACTAAAATTTTGCAGCGCTCCGTGTCAGCATTCCAAGCTTAATTAATGAGAGCATAATTGTAATTATACATTTGAAATTGGATATATATTTTTCATCTTGGAATTCACATTTAGTAAGGGATTATTAATTTGCTAATAATAAAGATTAATGACACAACGTTTACTCGATTTTTAGCCTGTCCACGAACTTTACGGACAACCCTAGTATTTTGACCTTAAGGACAGATGATACAAACAAACTTTTGTCAAAAGATATGAAATTAACAACCTGAGATATTTTATGAGTAGTATGAATAACTTTTACCGCGTAGCTTTTAATTTTTTTATTGAAATTTTCACAACAATGAGATTTAAAGTGAAAAATATTTGTATAGATTAATGAGGATGGCTTCAGAAACGCAGAATTTTGAACATCACAGAAGGTTTACAAATTCTTTATATTCTAGAAATTTATTATTACCATCATTTTCAATGAAATTAGGCAAAAAAATGTATACCAATCCAGGCATCCATTTTTTTGTTTGTATCATCTGTCCTTAAATTGTTCCTCAATTCAGTGGGAAAAAAGTTCAATAATTTCAAGATAAGTATGATTATTTGAAACAAGTCATGTGAAGATTAGTGTGAGTAATTTTCAATTATAATTTTGATCAGTTCTGCATATTAAAAAATATGAAGACGATCGTTTATTTTCTAGTAAATTAAAGCCAGTGACGTGTAGTTTGTTGTGTCTTGGGTTTGGGAGAAAAAAACCATCAGCTTTTGTTAGAAGTTTGCTATTAATTTGACTATCAACCTAGCAAGAAACTTGAATATCAATGTAGGGCCAAAGGGAAAAAAGTATATTCTGAAAAATAGATTTTACACAGCAATTTTCTGACCTTGACATTTTTATCTAGAAGATATATAAAGGTAACCGCCCACCCTCTACCTAAAGGTACTCTATGGATGAGGTATGAGCCCAACTGATTGAGCCAAGAGAAGAGGAAATATAACCTTGACAATAATGTTACAAAAGTTTGTTTTTAAATCATTTTTGCTTGAAAAAATTGGCCCAAGGTTCCTTACCCCACCATCAGTTCTTCTGAAATTTATATCAGTAGAGATACATATGTTCCCCAAATTTTATCAATGTGCGCTAAAAGCAATTGCTTTACTCATAACCAATTACAAATTCTGTATATGCAATATTGTTTGGATTTCTAGCTGTGAGATTGTGTATTAAGGAAGCCGACTAGGTTTTTATTGTGTGAAAACTACAATTGAGAAACTCTTTAATTTTATACCATGTATAACTTACAATATTTAGATTTGCAAATATCTTTCTTCGATGAACCTATTGAAAAGAAAATATGTTAAATTCTGTGTGAATGTTATTTTTGGGGTCAAAGGTCATAGCGCGACCGAATCACAGAGCGAGGTGATATTTTGTCTACATATTTCTGTCACGGTGCAACTTGTTTTGGAGTTTCTAAGTAAATGACGATGGAAAAGATAAAATAATAAACAATATGGAGATTTTTTTTAATCACTAGATGTACAATTAATCTTCTTTTGACGTGAATAAAGTTTTGTAGACTATAATTAGCCTAAAACCACACTTACCGTTTTAAACCCAAATTCCTTTGGAGATATGTAAACTAAAACAAGCGATACCACCTCTTTGATGTCTCTAAAGGTAAGCTACCAATTGACACTTTGAATCTCCTAAAGCATCTACAAAGACCTCTTTCGCCCGGAGAGGATCCTGTAAGACTTTTTGCACGAAATTTTGAAAAGAAATCTGCAATTACTCATTGTTAATTGACCTACCAGATGACACTAAATTCCTAGAAAAACTTCCTGTACCAAACATTTTGTGTCTTATGCAAGGCCCATACTTTTACGGATCCGGTTTTAATTTTACACATCAATATAAAATTGTCATTATCACTTGTCTATTGAAATTAAATCTTTTTGGGTGATTAGAAATAATTTAGACAGTACATATTTGTTTATTATAGTGTTATTGTGCACATTAAGCATTATATACATTATTTATGGAAAAAAACACTTTGCACTCTGTCCATAAGATCTATATGTCATTTGGTACATACACAGACACAAAATTCCTAATTGCTTTTATTGACCTAAATCTTTTTAATTTTCTTTTTAGCAAACTACATGTAACCTGATATCTATTTTCATTGATTTTAAGCCTTACTTTTTAAAAATTTTGCAATGAATAATTGAAAAAAATGATATTCCAAGAATGGGGGTAAACGTCTTCAAAAAACTGTTTTGTTAAAATTCTCTGGTCAACCATAATAAAGTATGTGATTTTGTTAACTTTAGATATAATTCTTAATAGTTTTAAAGAAAACATGCCATCTAAGTATAAACAGTTTAAATTTTTAGAATTAAAAAAAATAAAGATATTTTGAGATTATTTTCTGAAAAACATGGACAGATTCAACATCAATTTGTTAATGTTTTGCAGTAAAGATTTCAAATATTCTCTTCGCAAATGAATATATTTGATCTTCATAAGTTTTAACATAAATTTGATGTGATTTGGTGCATAATTAAATGATATCACAATTCTTTATGTTCGATTTTTGCTGTTGAGTTTTTAGAGGCATATGCTCTGAGACATGTTGTATGAAAATTAACCTGCAAAGATATGTCTTTTATGGGTGTTTTAGTTAGTTTAAGACTTATTCAAGGTATTCAAAACAAAAAAATTATCAGTTTGACAGAAAATTCTGAAAGTATGGACCTACCTTAAATAAAATTGCACTGTTATGCTTGTCAAACATTTGAGCAGTATATTAGTTAATGGTCTACAAGGATGAGTTCTCAGTGTTTCAAAAAATTCTATGACCGTAAAATTTAACGACACAGTGACAAAATTGAGAAAAGAAATTTTCACTGCTTATATATCTATAGATGAGAAAGTTGTAGCCAGTATATTCACGGATTACTTTGGCTGTATCCTTTGTGATAACAATACATAAAGCTCAAGGATTATCCATGGACAGGATGGAAGTAGATTGCTCCAATATATTCAAAGCTGGAATGCAGTTGCAATCGGGCGAGCAAGAAAAAAGAAAGGACTGAGATTAATAAACGTCCACCCCTACAATGTTCTAAAACCAGATGCAGCCATATTTGGCTTCTATGATCAAGCAACATTTCCCTACCTTTCAGAAATGGCATGTTGTAATATTTCCTTTTCACTGGAATAAGATTTCAACACTGACTTTGACAACCCATTCATAGATTCTGAGTCTGAAATGTCAGACTTTGATGCAGAAGAAATACGTGAAAATAATAGAATGTCTACACTATCAGCAACAGAAAATGTTCCCACTGATGATACTCCAGAAAAATCCTCAGAGAAGCTTCACATGGAATGTCCCATAGACATAGACATCATAAAGATCATGTATACAAAATATGCATGTACAGACAGATGAACAAAGAATTACACATGAAGGACTCTGATCTTCTTGAAAAAAATGAACGTGAAACAATGCAGAACATCATAATTTTATGATTTTTAGCATAGTATTTTATTTTGGAAGAAAAGGCAAACTCATTAAAAGCAACTCTTGCACCAGTTAAGAAACAACTTTATCTGAAAGTTGACTCGCCAAGTATAGGTAAATAACACGTGCCATAAGTATTCGATCAACATGGCGACTTGTTTACGCTTGAAAACAAAAGTACATACTTCGAGTCTCCTGTTTTTGTATGTACACGTCATCGATGACGAATTGTCGTAAATTAAGATTTTCAGTCACATGATAATTTGTTGTCGTCTGTAGTTAGCGCAAGTTGTCAGAATTACGAATTTTAGAATACATGTATGGGTCGAAAAGGGCAGGAGCTTGGGGTGGAGGCGAAAAATATCATTATAGATTTGATACAGAGTGGTCTTTCCCGTCACAAGGTCAGTGATATGTTGAAAAGCCCAAAATCAACAGTTATCGATGTAGCACGAAAGTTTTTTTGCCACAGGGTCAGTGGAAAACAAACCGAGAAGTGGGCGGCCGGCGAAAATGAAAGAAAGGGATTACCGTGGTTTAGAAAGGCTTGTGAAAACGCATCGTCTGGAGTCTTTAAGTGATATTACATCAAAATTTAATGAAGGCAGGACTAATAGTGAAACTGTAAGTAAGCGGACTATTCAGCGTCATTTGCATAATCATGAATATAGAAGATGTGTAAGTAAGAAAAAACTGGTTATGAAGGAGGTAAACTGACGAAAGAGACTGGCATGGTGCAGAGAGAAAAGGCGATGGACAGTTCAGAATAATTGGAATAAAGTTATATTCTCAGACGAGAGCAAGATAATGATTGGGCACGACCAGCGGGCTCATATTTGGCGCAAGAAGAACGAAGGTTGGAGACCCGATCTTGTTCAACCCCGGACATCGCAACCCAGGTATGAAGTTATGATATGGGGGTGTATTTCTTGGAATGGCGTTGGGACAATTACACCGGTGAATGGTAACATAAATGCAGAAAAATATCAGGATATTCTGGAAGAGAACCTGTGGCCAGTGATTGCTCGACATTTTCCTAGGGGTGGATATTTTTTCCAGGACGACAATGCCCCCGTTCACCGAGCAAGGTCTACTCAACAATACATTGCCCGGAATGGAATAAATTGCTTAAGTTGGCCTGCCCAGTCGCCAGATATTAACATTATAGAAAACCTTTGGCTATTGATAAAAAGAAAACTTCAGACACGCATTCCCTTCCTTTAATCTAAAGACGATCTCGTGGAGGAAATTCGGGGCATCTGGACAAGCATCCGACCTAACTATGTTCAGAACCTCTATAAGTCCATACCAAACAGAATTTTGAATGTAATCAGGCTCAAGGGACATCTTACGAAGTATTAATAAGTAAGTTTAACATAATTTATATTTTTTATTACTTCATTTCATTACAGCGAATGTTTGAAATTTGACACTTTCGTTTTCAAGCGTAAACAAACCGCCATGTTGACCGAATACTTATGGCACGTGTCTGTAGATGAATATTTGTGGAGATGTGTTGCCAAATCAAAGCACTATTGCATCAAATTAGCGAGAAATAACATGTATAAGAAAGACAAATTAATTAATGTAATTTCCTGTTTTGTAAAAGTGAAGATGTTGAATTGTTTAGCTTCTAATTATGACGAGTTGGCACAAAACAGTATGTAAAAAGAAACTCTTGAAAAGACGAGGAGACTCCAAAACATTTCTCAGAGTCTGACAAATGTAAAGAACAATGTTTTAGAATTTTTTTTATTGAAATGGACAAGATTAAGCAAGAGCTCTATGAAAAGACATTTCATTCAGAATGTTCTAATGTTTTAAATTCTGTACAAGATGAGCTTTCCAAAAATGAGGCATTATAGTCAACAAGTTTGAACATCTGTCACAAAACTTTAAATTCAATGACTCCGTTTTGAAATGTGACAAAGATATGGCACTGAGTAGTTTAAAAGAACTTAATTTTGACTTGATATGGAGATTTTGTCGTGTCGCAGATAACCAGTTTCGAAAAGATGTGCTGAGGACCTTACAAAAACAAAAACACTTTGAGAAAGCGGGTGCTAGAGGGATCAAGTACATCAAAAGACAGTACTTGTACCAAAATCTCCATGACCCAATTTATCAGCGACGACTCGGAAGGTAAACATCGTTCCCATTTGAAAATTCGATCAATCATCACTACTTGACAGAGGAGCGTTAAATTTTAGAAGTTTTTACTAAAAACAACTACTTGATATTGCTAAAGCCTATGACTTAACACAGTCAATGAAAAATACGAAATCTTCAATAACTGACAACCTTATACGTCATATTCCTAAGTGTCTGTGTATTCCGAACGTTACTGCTCTTACAAAGTGTGAAGAAACAAATTGTGCAAACCCTGAAGCAGATTTGCCTGTAGAAGAAGATAAAACTTCATATGTTTCAATAAGTAAAGTACCAACTCAGTCTGAGAGGAAAACCAGATGGAGGAAAAGAAAAATCAAGACAGTGTACACCTAAGGAAGAAAAAAACAAACACAGAACTTAAGGTGATGAACACATGTATCATTTATTCTGTCAAATAATGAAATTTAGCAAATGACATGTTTTACAATCATAATTCCTTCTATTTTACAGTCTAATTCTTTTTAAAGGCATTCCCGCAACAAATGTAGGTACACGTTTCCCATCAGAATTAGATTTTCTGGGCGGGTCCACAATGGCTGATCAAAGTATTACATAGGAATATATAGGAAAAATCTTTCTTCAAAACCATTGGGCCAGTAAAAATGAAACTAATAAAATCAAAAACTCATCCCCCAACACGTAAACTTTTCAATACTGAGCTGATTTGTGTTTTTTAACTAGCCCATGTGCTCAGGTGAGCGATGTGGCCCATTGGCCTCTTGTTTTACTTGAATGCAATGTTTTCTTATATTCTATGTAATGTGAACATTTTGCACATTTGTCTGTCCTGAAATTTAATGGACAACCCTAACACAGTCTATATGCCTGTTTACAGTTCTTTGTTGTTTTCTTTAAAGGGGCATAGACACAGATTCAGATGAAAATTTCATTTTTGATTTGTATATATATATAACAGTTCACTTGTGTATTTTGAATGATGTACAAAAATTTGAATGCTAGAGGTTTTGTTACAAGCGAGATACAGAAGATAGAAGTCTTTATTATGTAAACAAGGCACGAGTCTTATATTTGTTTACAAATAATAAAGTAAATAAAATACCATTTATTTGACAAAATAACTTGTGGAAACGAGATAAACTCATTCAATATGTTCATAAATAATTTTATGAATAAAAAAAATCCACATTAGATAGAAACTTACACCAATACAACACACATGTAAACAATAACAGGACTCGAGCTTTGTTTACATAATAACAACATCTTTCCTCTGTCTCTCGCTTGTAACACAACTTCTAACTTTCAAAATTTGGTAAATCATTAAAAATACATAAGTTTACTATTTTATATATAAAAATTAAAATAAAATTTTCATCTGAATCTGTGTCTATGCCCCTTTAAACATGAATTTCTTTTAAAGTCTTTTTCCCACTGGAGAAGATAATGTTGTAAGGCGACTCAAAGACAAGGAAAAACTGTCCGCAAACTTTTGAACAAGCCTATAATTGCATTTTCGTTAAACTCTATGTAATTTGAAATGAGACAGATGGATAGATCTACTGATGTATCAGCAACCAACAGTTCAATTAAACCTGTATCTTTTAGTATTAGTTCAGTAAAGACAGAATTTCCATTAAATTTTTCAAAGGACCGAATTTTAGATTTTCTTTCGTTCTTTCAAATACATCTCTCTGCTTTGGAACAAATGCTGATATATCTGCAAAGCTGAGAGCTTTATCGGGTAGCACTTCAAATATTAAGCCTCTAACACAGTCAAGTTTACACCAGGTTTTTTTTTCGTTCCATTAATTTTCCCACACAGTAGACTTTTTAATGATCGGAAACATTTTTTTAACATTTTATACAAATGGTCATAACTGCACGTGTCTTTAATGTTTAGAAACACGTGAAATGTTTCATTAAATATTTTGTCCAATGACATATTGTTTAAATTGAGTACTTGCATTTGGCTTCTATCCTCTGCTAAATTCTCTGCTAGCCTACAAAATCAAATTAAACTATGACTAATGAATCATTACTAAGTAAAGTAGCAGTTCATTTGTTGTTCATAATATGCCAAAGATCAAAATTAGTCAGGATTTGATATCTTTCAATTGCCAAATGTGTTTAATATATGAAGTTCATAAGTTTGAGTAAGGCCATTCCAAGTTTTTTCTATGTTTAACATCCACTCATTTTTCAAAAACTTATTTTAACAACCTATTTAAAAAACACACACAATACCAAAAAATAAAACACATATTCTATGTCATAAAATGACATTTTTTGAAGAAATTGCAAGGCAATAAATGCTCTTAATTAGACATATTGTATGTACATGTAAAATTGTAGAGAAATTGACTGAATTCAAAAATTTGAACAAGAGTAAGAAATTCCTGATTCTGTTTGTTTCGCTCATTTGGGTATCATAAACCATAGCAAACGTGGACGACAAACATAAAAAACACGATGTGTTTATGAAACACAGATGCCCCCGTATGGCAGCTTATGGCAAGGGTTGAATTCTCTCAAATGCATGTCAAACTCAAACGGTCAAAATCAAAAGTGTTGTACTCAAAGGAAGATCTTGTTACAAGGAACACATTTGTGAAATATGAAAGCCCTATTTCTAACTGTTCAAATGTTATGACCAAGATAAAAGTTTTTAAAAAGTTGGTCAAACTCTTAGGTCAAGGGCAAAAGGTCAGAAATTTTCATACCAACTGAAAGGTCTTATCGCAATGAATGCACCTGTGAAGCATGAAAGCCTTATCTTCAACTGTTCAAAAGTTATGACCAAGGTTAAAGTGTTGCATTTTTTTAAATAAATGTAGGTCAAACTCTAGGTCAAGAGGTCAAATTTGGTGGTACCTATGGAAAAGCCTTCTCACAAGGGATACACCTGTGAAATATGAAAGCCATAGCCCCCCCCCCTTATCAATAGATACGGGCTAGGTAAAAGTTGACAACAGACAGACAGGACAAAAACAATATACCCCCGGGATCTTTCGATCCGAGGGTATAAAAACTTGGAATGGTCTAAAATTCAATGATAGTTGCCCTTATATGTTCCAAGTTTTTATTAAAGTAAACCGAATGTTTAACATTGACTTAAGCTTTAAGTGTGTTCTCAGTTCAAGGAGGTCTTTAAAAATATCCTACATTAAAGACAGTCCCATAGAAAGAGGGGCATCCAATAATTTTTTTTAGTGAATGCTATGTAATGTCTTATAAGAGAAAAATCAAATGAACTACATTATACTTTATACCGGAAACTGTATCGCATTAATGAAAATTCTTACATCCCCCTCCCCCAGGCTTCCCAACTTTTTGTTATCATGAAATATTATATTAGGTACATGTGTGAGAGTAATTTTTTATTATTGTAACAAGTACCTGTGACTTCTGACGTACATAAATATCATAATAAATAGCTTCCACCACCCCATCCCACAAAAAAAGGACAAGAAATACATTTTACCACCTCTAGTATGTATATATATATATATATATATATATATATATATATATATATATATATATATATATATATATATATATATATATATATATATATATATATATATATATATATATATATATATATATATATATATATATATATATATATATATATATATATATATATATATATATTGAAATTTGCTTATTGCTGGAACAAACTTTTTGTGATGGAGCATGTGCTTAGTTGTTATCTTTCAAAATCACGAAAAATCCCGAGGAGTGAAAATTTTTTTGGATTTTTTAGCAGATAAAAATAGCACATTACAATTATTAATTCAAACCATTATTAAAGTAACCAAGCTTTAAATTAGTTTTGCGATATTTTTCTTGAAGTAAATTTCTTTTATTTTTGTCAGAATTTGGGTAGTATTATCGAATTTTTCTCATCCTCGATTTTAATTTTTTGCATTCTGCCCAAGACTATAAAATACCAATCTATGGTTGAATTTCTTTGGGGCGCCGTTTTAATATTTTTACGGTTTTTTTCTGATATAAAAAATTCGAATTCTTGATATCAAAAAATATTTTTTAATATTAGAAAATAATTCTTGATTACAAAAATATAATTCTTGATATCAAAAATTCGAATTTTTTTATATCAAAAAATCATTTTATGATATCAAAAATTTGAATTTTTGATATCAAAAACTGATTTTCTGATATCAGAAATTCGAATTCTTGATATCAAAAAATCTTGTTTATTTTGTGATATCAAAAAATCAATTTTGTGATATTCGAAAATGATTTTGTGATATCAAGAATTCGATTTATTGATGTCAGAAAATCATTTTCTGATATAAAAAGAATCAAGAAATCAATTTTTTGATATCAAGAATTCAAATTCTGGATATCATAAAATAACTTGTATTTTCTGACATCAAGAAATCGAATTCTTGATATCAAAAAAATCATTTTTTGATTTCAGAAATTCCTTTTTTGATATCAGAAAATGAATTTTTGATATAAAAAAATGATCAGTATTTCTGATATCACGAAATCGATTTTTTGATATCAGAAAATAAGAACCAAGTAAAATTACGATTGACTTAATGGATACTCCCCGTAATGAGATGATTATTTAGCTTCACGCCACGACTAATTTGTTGGGTTCTAATACGTTTAGGACATGTCTGGATGTTAGGATGTCGTCGTCTTTTGTACAGGGTTTTAATAATTTTGGAGAAGTTAATGGCTGCTGTTGAAAGGGGTTACAGAGAAATAGAGTCCTACATGCAGTACACCTAGATTATTTACTCAGATTTATCCCAAAAAGTAACATATTTAAATTCCATGCAAATAAGCATGACCAAAATATATCAAGAACACTTATTAAATTCTTTCATTGATAAAATATTCTTAAATTCTAAGATCAACAAGTTTTAGTAGAAAGCAAATCTGGCACTGAAGCTCGGGATTTTCTACAATTCAAGAGAGTATTCATTGTTTTTGTGAAGATTCTTCTTCCGTTTTATTTTATTTTCTGATATCGAAAAATATATTTTTTGATATCAAGATAACAAATTGAATTTCTGATATCAAAAAATCATTTTCTGATATGAGAAAATCGATATTTTGATGTCAGTAAATGATTTCTTGATATCAGAAATTCGAATTTTTGATATCAGAAAAATGAGTTTTATTTTTTGATATCAAGAATTCGAATTTTTGTTATCAAAAATTGCGTTTGCTGATATCATAAAAATCCTTAGATTTTTTTGATATCAGAAAATGATTCCTTGATTCGAATTCTTGATATCAAAAAATGATTTTCTGATATCAGAAATTCGAATTCTTGATATAAAAAAATATTGTTTATTTTCTGATATCAAAAAATATATTTTGTGATATCAGAAAATGATTTTTTGATATCAAGAAATCGATTTTTCTAATATCACAAAATGATTTTATGATATCAGAAAATACATTAAAAATATCAAAACGGCGCCCATTAATTTCACTTTCCACTCGGCAAGCAGAGTTTTCACGCTGATTACGGAGATAAGAAAAAAATAAAGACAAGCATGCCAGCTGTGGTTGTGTATATAAATCATCGTAGAAGACATATGTATAAACAGTACTAGTTTACCCGTGCATTTCTGCTGCATTTTCTAAGCCATATTCTATTATCTACATGAACTTTTCTTTGAAGCTCACAATAGTGCACCCAGATCACAATTCTTAAAAGATTTAGTAGTTTTTTCGGCGTTTTTACCCTTGTCTTTTGTTCCTCAGTGAGTAAATAAGGCATCCACTTGACTAAAACTTTCCTAAAATTAAGTTTTTTTGTCATTATTTTGTTTGCTGTTCCCGTTGAAACCCGGAAGGCCCTTGAAATGTTTTCCACTGTGTATCTTGCATCTTCTGTTTATTATTGTATTCACAGCATCAACATTTCTTTGGAAGATAACACTTTTTGATCGTCCTGGACGTGTCAGATTTTTCAGACTTGTTTCTTCTTGTTTGAATTTCTTCATCCATCTGTAATGTATGAAATTACCCCTTCTCATAAACAGTAACCATCTCTTTGTATACAGGTGTCTTTGAATGGTTTCCCTAGCAATACGCAGTTTTTCATAATTATATGTTCGCATTTCATTTTCACCCGAGTGGCCATTTTTTAGTGAGTCGTTCTTTGAATTGTAAGAACTTTATAAATACCGACACAAATTTCGTGTAGTTTTCGGGGATTTAGAGAGAATGAATGAAACCTAAAGACCGTGAAAAGAAAATCTAAAAATACTATCATGTATTTTTCAGAAAACCAGAGGTTGCATTACTTAATGAATGATCCTAGTATCTCTTGTTCTGTTGCTTCGCCATTTAATTTTGTTGATTATCTCGATTGTCCAAACATATGTCAAACAATCAAATTAAGGTGGGTTTATTCAAACCACTGTTCTTTTTGTAGAGGCGGTTAATGAGTAGGTTTCCGTTTTAAAATTTTTATATATTTGATAAGCAATTGATTTTATTTGTGTGATTTACAGAAAGAGTCCTATCTTTATTCAAAGTTATAAAACAGATAGGAAGCTTAAGGTCTTTTAATTTGCGTAATCTGAATTCATCAAAAATACGCCATATAAGGCTTTACATACGTTATAGAAAAAAATACATCTTATTAATTAATGCGGAAATATTTAATATTACATCCTTTATCAAGTTAATTCATGTGCTTGGTTTTTCTATGAACTAATCTTAAGATCGATCTCTTATATGCTTCTTCCTGCTGCAAAAACAGGAAAAAGTACTTCATAATTGCATACGTTTTAAGCACATATCATAAAGTGGAAAACCATATTTACTGAAGATTCTTATAGCCATGTTATACATGTATTTGGCCCCTCTTAGTTATATTTTTTGACATCTTTAAGCATTTGAAAATAATTTGTTTCTCAGGACAAGAATGCTTCAATAAAAAATTTATAAATGTGTCACTTGGTACCGTGCCGTACAAGTCAAGTAATAAGTATAAACATGAAATTAATCAGAATTAATAATATTGAAAACAAAGATTAAAAAACATGAAATTAATCAGAATTAATAATATTGAAAACAAAGATTAAAAAAGATTAAGTGTCATGATATATTACCTGGGGCTTACTTGAAGTGATCACTAAATATTCAGTTATTAAGACATGAGAAAACAACATCTGTAGATTTAAACCCCCTTCCTTCTTCCTATACATGTATTCTTAAGAAATAAGAAAAGAATTACAGAACGATGTTGTTTAAGTTCCATTCATTTTAATATTGTCCCCGTAATCGAAGATTCGGAGGTATATAGTTTTTCCAATCAATCTGTCTGTCCGCCTATCTGTCTGTTTGTTTGTATGCTAATACTTTAACTTTGCGCAGAACTTTTGAAGGGGGTGGGGGCTATGGCTTTCATATTTCACTGGTGTATTCCTTGTGACAAGACCTTTTTTGGGTATCACCAATTTGACCTTTTGACCTTGGATTTGGACTTGCATTTTAAACACTTACATCTTCGCCATAAGTTGCCATACGGGTGGATAAATGTTTCACAAACACATCTTTTTCTTACAATGTTTTAATTTTTTTTTCTTTTTTTTATCTTAAGACCGTCTTTTTCTCCTGAATTTTACTTCCTTCAAAGTTGTGCACGATTAGAATTTCAAGGACCTTACTATATTTTCATCAACATAATCTTTTTACTGCAATTTTCCTGTTTACTATTTTGATTACTACCATGATTGTTAAGACATTAGGCTTAAAATTTTCGCTCTGATTTTTTTTATCAATCTAGTAAGTTTTCTTCCATCTATTTATGGTTCTAAATTAATGGGTTGGTACAAGTGTTAATGTGATTATTTTGAAGGGTTGAAAGTTTGACGATTTCTGTATATTAGAAATATGGCGAGTTTAATGCTAGCATTACATATCAAGTAGGATTTAACAGTGCTTTTTTAATAATAATGTTAATGTGGACGAGTGATATTTTAAATTCGCAAATTTCGTCAAGGTTTTCACATCATCAACGGTTCAACTTTTACAGTATATTAAACAGGAATCCTTTAAACAAATCTCAACCAATCTCATATTGAACATAACAAATATATGATGTATTTGTTTGTTCTAATTACTACTTGACATCTTGAATAAGAATTTGAACGCCGAATAAACAATATTCGTTTTATATACTCTCCGTTCACCTGATTTCCGGTACAAAAGTAATGAAATAATACCTACAATCAGTTATTCATATCGTCAGAATGACATTTAGTTTGTATGCACAATAGACAAATCAAAGTAAAACGATTTTTGTTGTTTTCATATTGTTGTTTTCATATTAACAGTAGTGGAGGGGAAACTTCAAGAGTACTGTGCAAAAATATATTTATGAAATTGTGTTAATCGGATGCGGAAACTTAAAAATTCCAAGGAACTCTAATTTTGGACAATTTGAAATCGCAAGAATTTACCAAAATCAACAGCTTAAAACTTAAACGACTTTTCAACTTTATTACACAACCATTCCACATAATAAATTAAATCCAGGCTCTTGGATATCACTGACAGCTGCTTTTTCAATAAAAATAGAACTCGTAAATTTACATGCGTTGTCATTGGTCATTTGCAAAATTTTTTAGTTAAAACATTCTGATTGTTTACACAAGTACTCTGAAATCGACATCAAAAAGATGCTTGAGTTTCTGACTGATAACATCTATGTTGTTTTTAGAGACAAAGTCTTCAAACAATCTATTGGAATTCCCATGGGTACCAATTGTGCCCTGTTATCAGCTGACCTATTTTGTACTCATATGACGCAAACTGTGCAAAATCTCACACTTGAAAAGAAGAGAACACTTGCTGTGGCCTTCAACTCGACATTTAGATATATCGACGACGTATTGTTAATTAACAATTGTAATTTCCATTCTTTTGGCGATACAATATATCCTGGCAAGCTTGAGATATAAGATACCACAGAGGCTGACAAATCTGTTTCACATTTGGATATTTTACTGGTAAAACTGGTTAATGGTAATCTGACAACCAATCTCTTTGATAAACGTGATGACTTTCACTTTTCTATCGCCAACTGGCAACTTCCCTTACTGCAGCATTATGCCTTCATCACCTGCATACGGAAGTTATATATCTCAGTTGATTAGATACGCATGAGCATGCTCTAAGTATGAACAATTTCTAAAACGAGGTAAATTATTGACGAGCAAGTTGATGAAACAAGAATATCAGCAGTCTCGTTTAAAGTCGTTTAAATATATAATGATCTTGTCAGCAAATACAATTTATCATTGAGTCAAATGTTGACCGACGTTTTTCATACTACAGCAAAACGCATTTATAGCGAATTTCAAAGGAACCCCCCCCCCCCCCCCCCAAAAAAAAAATCGCTATAACCGTAATTCGTTATACGTTTATAGCGAATTCGTTGGAAATCTTTAGCCAATTCATTATAAAACAGTCAGCTAACACTACTTCTACCTATCGTACATTGTAAGTTACACATAAATTGATATAACCATCAGTTACAAATATTGTCAATACAACTTTTTTACTTTTTTAGATGCATATTTTATCATTCTATTACATTATCGAGTTAGTATCATCTTTTACATTGTTGTGAACAAATCTCAAATAAGATGTATTATAAAGTGAAGAACAATGAACAAATCTCAATACAGCTGAATAATTGACTTGTGTTTGTCGTACGCCCGTGAGCGTTTTCTTATCTAAACATTGAAGCACAGAAACAATTTTTTACGAACATGTATATTAAACGAAATTTGTAATCAAAAATATTCGTTACACTTATATAGAAATGTGTTAAAAAAGTCGTCTGCGGGGGTCTTAAAATCATTTCGTTATAGCCGTGTCATTATATACGGCAATGCTTTGTAGGTTTATATAAGCTCTGCCGGGATATTAATAAAAAAATCGCTATAGCCTTAAATTCGCTTTATCCGTTTTCGTTATATTCGAGTTTTGCTGTGATTGTTAGTCCATTATTTTTACACTGAATTGACGACAGATTTTTCCGTTGTTTCCCGATCATGACAAGGAGCACACGGCGGTTGTAAACGGTCGGCAGGGGATGCTCACTCCTTGATGGTACCTGATCCCATCTCTGATGTTTTGGAGGTCGATGTTTGCTCTTCTCCTGTTTTGTATTGTTTTATGGACTTTTGATCTTGAATACTGTTCGTTATCTCCATATGTTTCATTTCAGTAGTGATTTATGTTTCAAGCAAAATGTTTGTTAATTTCATCAAAAAAAAAAAAAAATTATAATAACTTCTTGTTTTATCATTATGAGTTTTATTCTGTACTCATACATAAAATTATGGAAATATTACAGTTTATGAATTGTTCTTTACCAGGTAAATCTATGATAGACAGCCTATATAAAATTTAAAATAAATTCATTTCTATAATTTCATGTATGAATACTAATAAAATTGAAGAACAAAAAATAGATACTGCATTACTGCACATTGTTGAGAGTTAAATTACAAGTTTTAAACCCTCAAAAATCATTGTCAGCCAAGGCTTTTAAATACATTTGATATATACAAGTAGAGCTTTTTAAAAAAGCTTACCGTCTTTAGCGTTACCGTTTTTAACAGTAAACAGACCTACACTTAACAGGCCGTATAATTCTTTTGAATTTCTTGATTTTGTATTTCTAAATTAGCTTTTTACGGGCATTAGCCCTACCATGGTTGTCGCTCGGTCATCTCCGTAAGCTTTGACTTGCCGAGAGCTTTCGGCAAACCTCGGCTGATTCCCATTCACTCTTCAAACAAGAAAGGGGAAAAGAATAATAACAAATTGTAAAGCCTGCAAGCAATAACTATCAAATTTTATTTATAATGAAATTAAAGATATCTTTGTATTTATTGCTATAAAAAATATCATGTTATTAAGAAATAATTACTGCTGATTTTGTTGTTCGTTTTGTCATTTTTTTAAGATTGGAAATCTTGCAAAATTGTTAAGTCGTACGAAAAATAGATCATCAGAAAGTTATCTCCCTTGCCTTGAACAGCATTTCAACCAATGAAATAATTGAAAATTTTCTCATCATGCAATTTCTACCAATCACAAAAGAGAGGAAGTGCATAGTCCGAAGACTGTAAAAAACTTCAACTATACAATACCGTCTTCCAAGGAAGACGGTAATGGCATATAGACGCAAGATATATCGCAAGATTTAATGCACAACAGTCGCTTTAGATCGTGCAAATTTCGTACGAACACTTTTTTCATATGCGATTATTTTGGCAATAGTTTACGATCCTAACCAAAATTATTCGGTCGCACGAATATTTTGTCGCTTCTGCTCGTGCGCCAATTGTGAAAGGGCCTTAATCTGTACATGTACAAATCTTGAGACAAAATACACCCGAGACTACTTAACATTCCTTAGATTTATTGGGAAGATTATCTGTAAACTTAGAAGGAACAAAATCAAAAACATGGGTTGCTGATTTTTCCCCTCTATTTTCTCCTATTCCCCTCATTTTAGTTGTTTAATAAATGGTGTGCACCTAATTTCAGTTAATTAACAAAATTCAGCAAGATTGTTTTTATTTTCGCCTTTGATCCGTCTGTGTTTTTTTTAATTTTAACTTTCACGACAACAAAATTATTAATCTTAACCTTCATTCGTAGGCCCCAAAATACTGATAAAAGATTCAAGAAACAAAGAAGCTGCATTTTTATTATTTCTTTTCTAGCCCGATGAAAATCTGTTGCTTGATGATATGTGCAAGAAATGTGTTTATTTTTAATTTTATGCTCTGCCGTATCCATATTTCTTTTTTCTCGGAACGAGGAAAAAATAGAATGAGGAAATACATAACGTTTTACATAAAATGCAGCTCATTTACTATGAAATCTGAATAACGACTCTCATAAAATATGCCTTAATTTAATGATTGAAAAAAACCGACAGATTAGATCGCTGACAAATATGTAAAGGTAAAATCAGTGTTGCTGTTTTAAATATCATTAAAAGCATTGGCATATATCATATACATGTATTTACCCATTCTCAATAAAAAAAAAAGAACAGAAACTGGTGTTTTACCGTCTCTGCTTTCCCAAATCTACGGAATGTTTCTCCGTTCCAATGAGAAAAAAAATAATGAAGAAAAAAGTAATATTGAAAGAGAGCAAGTATAGTATGAAACAGGGGAGGATCCAGCCATTTTTGAAAGGGGGTTCCAGGGTTGTCTCCCTCTAACCACCCCAGCCCCCCACAAACTCTCAAGCAAAGATTGACAAACAATTATGGAAAGATCTAAGGTTGTGGTAAACATTATCTTTGTTTTACTTCTTTTTTTTTCTTTGAAAACGTACCCCCAGTCCAAATAAAAAATAAACACATTTCAAAAACTATTGAAGCCTTAAAATTGAATAGATTTGCAGTATTTCCGAAGGGTAAAAAGGATTTTATTTTTAGAATTTGAAAAACGTTTTTGGGGTGGGATGCGGGTGTGGTTTAAAATCTAGAGTTACACGTTAGTTTCTTCAAAAGATATAATCAAAACACGGTACATACATGTATGTACCGTGTTTTGATTATATCTTTTGTATATAGCCAACGCAGCCAAGATTGCGGGAATCTAATATCAAATTAAACATCGCATGTTACATATCATACATAAGTAGAATATTTTCTACCATTTTCTCATAAAAAAAACAACAGTGAAGGTGAATGGAGGAAACTAAATGTGTGCGAATCTATCTATTCAATACATAAGTTAGACGTACAAATATTTACTAGTACATGTATTCTCGGAAAACGTTCTCTCTCTCTCTCTCTCTCCACTTGACAAAAAATAAAAGAGGGTTCCAACCCCTGGACCCCACCCCTCTCTGGATCCGCCAATGTGAAAAAATAAACACATTTCTTACACAGATCATCAAGAAACAGATTCTCATCTAGCGAAAAAAAGAAATAAAAAAGATGCTGATCTCTTGTTTCTGGAATTTTTAACCATCTTTGGGTTTATGAATGAAGGTTAAGATTTTGTTGTCGTGAATGTTGTTATCGTTGATTAGATCAAAGACGAAAATTAAAAAAAAAAACTCGCTGCATTTTGTGATCAATTGAAGAAAGGTACACAACATTTATTTAACAAAATAGAAGAAAATCAGATACACATGTTTTTGATTTTGTTTCTTCTTAGTTTACAGATAATCTTCCCAATAAATCTAAGGAATGTTAAGTAGTCTCGAGTGTATTTTGTCCCAAGATTTGTACACGTACAGATTACTATTACTACTTCTTGTGTTTTGCCAGTGATTCTACGTACATAATAGAGCTACTCTTACTTGTAATTTAACGGCTCATATCGACCATCGTAAGATCAATATATAGCATGTCAGTATTACTTCAACATGAACTACTCTACAACACAATGAAAATTTTGTGTACTTAAAATATTAAAATATAAGCATGCATTTCAATTGATTGCATACATATAGATAAATATATTTACAAAACAATGCATAAATATGTTGAGTCACAGGTGTCGGACTTTGACAAACTACGCAAGGATCAAATGAAGTCACATTAAAAAAAAACGCCGAATATTAATGACGCAATGTGAAAATGATCATTTAAAAGAATCTTGGAATCTTACAAAAGGATAAATGATCATAAACAACAATTTTTTTTACACAGAAATCCACATAATTTAAGACTTTTATAAAACTGTCTTTGCTGCCCATCTGATGGGTTCAGAAATAGTACCAATCACCAATTTTCCAATGGATATCCACTGTTGCCTAGAAGAGATATTCCAGAATCATTCGTTGCTCCTTCTTAATTAAGTGGAAACAAGATCTTAAATTCTCCGATTCGTAAAGGAAACAATCTGCACATTGATGTGATGGATGATCTCTCTGAAAAAAGATATACAAACAATACAAATATGTGAATATGGCGTAAAACTTGGGCATCTGGAAATTACAGAGGTGTGATCAGGTGGAGTAAGCATCCCCTGTTGATTGACCACACCCGCCATGAGCCCTATGTATGATTGGGTAGTCGGAGCATTACAGAACTCAGTAGATGTGTGCAAATAATTAGTGGAGTCTATGTTTAAATGTCCTCTAAGACTTCTTTCTCGCAACTTGAATGCAAGTTAGTTGAAACAGTATCTTTTGCAAAATTGCTTGATAAACTTAAGACAGGAAGTTGAAAAATAGTACCCGAATATATGCTCAAGGGCTTAAGAATATTTAATGCATACGACCCCTGAATGAAAAATTAGAAGAATAAAAATGTTTGTATTTTCTATCCTTAAGATTTATTGTTTCCGGAAACTTGAATATTTAAATTAATAAAATATCATACATTCTACAGCTTAACATACATCTTGAGAGTATTGTTGAGAAGTAATAATATTTCCCATCCCGGAAAGTGTTATCTACATGTAGTAACTGTTTATTGTCAAATCAGGAAGTGCAATTTTCGTTATTTTCAGGGCATGGAGAGACCAACGACTCTACGATCACCACAAATTTAAAATCTCAAACCACGAAATCTAGTCCCCAAAAACCCACTCTTTTTCCTCAAACCTAAAAATTTTGACCCCATGAAAATGTGTGATTTTACAGTACCATAAACTTAAAATGACAAATATTCCGAAGGAAATCTGGCAGTCATAGGTAAATCAAACCTTACATGATTTTTTTTACATTAACCAAGGTACTCAAATATACAAATATCAGATAAGTTTATTAATTCTCTAATTCAAAAAAAGTTTTGAAAACCAATTGGAACCCAACAGAATGATAGACGGACAGAAAAAACGAGGATAATTAAAGAATGACTCTAATTCTTGGCCAAATTATACAATATAACCTGGTTTGGGTCAGTTTACATGTACGCTTCATAATCCGCGAAGCGGATTATAAACAAGAGGCCTATAGGCCACTTTGCTCACACCTGAGCACATGGGCTTGTTAAAAAATACAATTTGGATTTTCTATTACTTCAGAGTGTCACTATATCAATAATGCATACATGTATAATTTCGCCATACTTGAGAGGAGGAGTTTAAAAGATTTTTCCAATATATTTCTATGTAAATATTTGATTGCCCATCATGACCCCACCTTACCCCAGGGGTCATGATATAAACAAACTTGAATTAATTATTACATGAGAAAATTCCATATCAATATCACCTATCATAGTTTTGCTGTTCCTGAGAAGAATATTTTTAAAATATTTTTCCTATGTATTCCTATGTAAAACTTTGATCAGCCTTTGTGGCACCGCTCTATCCTTGGGGGTCATGATTTGAACAAACTTGAATCTATAATATCTGAGGATGCTTTCACATGAGTTTCATCTTTCTTGGCCCACAAGAGTTTTAAAAGATGCCTTTAATTTTTCATTAATTATTATTTCCCCTTGGAAGAGGGCTTGGCCCTTCATTGGAACACAAATGAACCCTCTTTACCCAAGGACACTATGTGGCATGTTTGGTTGAAAGTGGCCCAGTTGTTCTTGAGAAAAATATGAAAATGTGAGTAGTTTAAGACAAGGACAAGGACAGACAAATTTTGATCAGAAAAGTTCACTTGAGCATTCGGCTCATGTGTGCTAAAAACGTAAATTGACACAAACCAGGCTGTACTTGAATAATTTGGCCAGGTATAAGAGTCATTCCTTACAATTTAATTTTAAATTATTAAACAACTGTGGATGTAAAATGATGTTGCTTTTTATGAGTTTAAATTTGCCGCTCAGTAATGCAACCGTAGTAACGGAAATGATGGGAAGCGAGAGGAGGTAATTACTGATACATAGAACTAGCAGCCATGATGTTCGTTCACATGAGTTAAGATCGAGCAACTGTTCGTAGTCAAAGGTACATTTATTAAATCTGAAATTTTCCATGAATCCCAAGGACTGGAAATGTGGTGATACATGGATACAGATGATTCAGCTTGTTGTCAAGGGGGGGAGGGGGGGTGTCCCCATACCAAACCAAATTATACAAAATAAATTGCGTTCCTTTTTTTGGAAATCAACCATTGAGAGGCTAGAATGTAAACAAAACAAAATTATAAACTTTTACTTGTAATCCCCTTCGGTTTTACTGGCAAGGGACTAATTAGCAGGTTCTCTGTAAACGCTTTCGTATTCATGGTCTGTTTCTTGGAATGTGACTTGAACACTGTCATAGGTCTCCTTCACTCTTCTTTCTCGGTCTCTATAAAATGTTAATGAATACTGTGTCATCAGTAATCCACTTTTATATCTTTAAGCGATACTTTGAAATATATTGGTATTTGAATAATAAAAATCTTTTTAAGTACCTTCTTCGTTTTACCAGGAAAATAAAAAGCAAGACTGCAAACATGATTAATAGAAGAACTCCAAGGACGGAAACAGCAATGATATAGGGTTTTGTTTGAGATGTATCTGTTGATGATGTTATCCCTACATATACAGAAATGTTTCAATGAAGCATTTATATATAATTCTATGTTCTTTCTATATGTTTAAAGAGCTGTGGAGAAAAATGAGCCATGACCTTTTAGTGAATGCGCTTGGTTAAGAAATAAAATTTATACATGTAACATACATTTGAGTAAAAGCTCGAGGTGAGCAATCAACGATTTATTCAAAGACATACAAATCCGATTTTGTTGAAGTAATAAAAACAGCTTTTTTGTTAATCATAATACTAGGATTTAATAATTAGGATTTTAATTAAATTATTTTATTCGAGAAAAAGTAGGAGTCGGCCGAAATTTTTATATTTTTTTTAAAGAATTGAAATAAACCACTGAACAATCAAATTCAAATAATTCGTCTAACTAGTCAAGAGCATGTCGTTGTACCATGCATTTATGTATGTTTTGTTTTTTCGTTATC
Source organism: Saccostrea glomerata (assembly GCA_003671525.1). Classification (NCBI taxonomy): domain Eukaryota; kingdom Metazoa; phylum Mollusca; class Bivalvia; order Ostreida; family Ostreidae; genus Saccostrea; species Saccostrea glomerata. The sequence continues at coordinate 717,899 of PRKT01000262.1, read as the reverse complement.
ATATATTGCATGAATAGAATTTTACCAATCCCTTAGAAATGTAACATTTTGTATGTATTGTTTGAATTCTTCCATTTGCAGAAAAGAAGATGGGTGGATAAGGCGGGCGAAGTGCCTATAGTGCGACAGATAAGACGTCAAAAATTAAATCTCAATTATATCTTAATTTTATGTGATATTTTATCTGATAATAAAGTTTATTATATTGTTTATTCATAGCCCCTATATAATCTATACAAACGCAAACAGTTCATAATATACAATAATAGTCTTTTGATGAGGTCAATCCCTCGATATATAGACCTTAGAGAAAGCATATCGACCGAGCACGAAGTGCGAGGTCGAAATGCTTTCTCTAAGGTCTATATATCGAGGGATTGTACCGAATCAAAAGGCTACAATTGATTTATTATTTTTTATTAGTTAATAAGAAATGTCTTAAAATCCTTTTTTATAATGCTCAGTACCTTCTCATACAAGGCATTGTTATGTCATTGCATTATGACGTCACAGTAATGAAAACAGCTGAAGTATCTGTTTTTAGAAACATCCAGTCTATAAAGACTTTTGTGACGTCAGCACAATTGTTGCTTCACAGAAGAAAGTTTCCAATTTTAGAAACAGCAGGTTTAATATTTATAAATTTTTAAAATAGAAACATCCAGTCTGTAACACTTTTTATACTTGATCATGTGATCCAGTTTGAGCCAATCAGATAGTTGGAACAATAAAGAAAAATAATAACACTACATATTCACCGGATTTGAAGCGGTATTGACCGGAGGGTCAGTGCGCGTGCAGAGGCATTGTGGCGTCATAATCAATATACCGATACCTCAAACAACGTTGTAAACAATGGTTGCAACGACCGCAGCCATCTATGAATCTGAGCAGGAAAAATGTTTGACAAATCTATTGCAGGATTATTTTTTAACATTTGGAAATTTACACATAGCGAAACTCGAAAAGGAATACACAGAGGTTACAAATTGTAATCTGGACTTTATTTCAAAAGAGTCCATAATGGTATATTATTTAATGTAAAATCTCTGTAATTTACAAAACACCCACAAAGACTGAAAGTATTTGCTTATGAAGAAACATACACACACTAAAAAGAAGAAAAACAATCAATTTCGCATACGTAAACAATTTTTTTTCAATATGAGTAGGTCTTCACTCCATTTTTTTGAAAGATGGTCCTAAAAGAGTGCAATAGAATATATAATTTTTGATTTACAAAAACATGGAGAGAAGACCAACAATACTTTAAAAGTACATTTTTATGACAAAACATTCGCATCTTTCCCATATATACTTTAAGTCCCTTAAGTCAGGGGTCATATCACAAACACATGATTTAAATGCCCAAAACCATCATGAGCCACGTAGCATAGTGGTTAGCGCGTTTGTCTCAATCTCAAAGCAGTGTGATTCGTCGGGATTTTTATTACAAGTGTTCAAATCCCACAAAACCATCTAATATTTTTATAAAAGAATTTAGAGATTTTTTTTCTCAGAAAAGGTATTTCTTTAATAATTTCATAAATTTCAATAATGAAAGTTAATTTAAATACTCAATTTACATACTGAATATGATTTCTTAATATCTGACGCTATAGGCATTCTGCCCGCCTTGTTCACCCATCTTCTTAAAATGTGAAACCCCCGTAAAAACACGGCAAAAATAAAGAACAATTTTCTGGATATAAGTATTTCAACTGCATATAATATCGAGAACACCTTATGACAAACAATTGCCACTGATTGCATATTTTGATTTGATGAAAATAAATTTTGAATTTTACAAATATAAATACAGACTGAATTGTAAGTTTTAGGTCTTTCTGTTTGTTCAAACTTCATAAATTCCTTATACTAATCTTACCACAGTTTCCCCCTGTAAATCCCTCCTCACATCCTTGAAGACATCCACCTTCAATGTCACAGAGTTTTCCAGCACAATTTTTTCTACAATATTGGTCACAGTTAATTCTATAACGTCCTTCTGAGCACTGAGTACAGTTCCCAGATTTCTGATCGCATTTCTGACAGTTTTCCACAGGACAGGATGCATTACAATAATCACCGTAAAACGAACCTTTACATCCATTAACACACTTTCCATTGTCTCCACATTCGTCCTTACAGTTTACATTACATTGACATATCCTGCCTGACCATCCTTCCCTACAGGAGGTACAGTAATCAAAAGCATTACATGTCAGACATTTTGGAGGACAAGAATTTTGGCAGTATTTTCCATAAAATCCAGGATTACAGGAGAGACAGTTTTTCTGCAAAGTGCAGTAACAGTTTTGATAAGAGCAAGAAAAACTACAATTCCGTCCGTAATATCCAGGTAAACACTGTGTACAGTTATATTCATCATAACAATGTTCACAATTCGCTTTGCATGCACTAGAACATCCTACACCATACTTTTTATTATTACACCCGTATGTACAATTTCCATCCATGTTACACAAGTGATCAATGCAATTGTTACTACATTCCTCGCACAAATCTCCAGAAAACGTAGGTTTGCATTGAGTACATTTCGATTCATTCTCACAGGACAAGCAATTAGATGAACAACTCTGACACTTCTTTTCTGTGTCTAGAAAATAACCTTCATCACATTTGCTACACAAAACTGCTGAATCAGACACAATACACTCTGAACAAAATTTTTCGGAACATTCCATGCTGCAATTCAGACCTAGCCATCCTTCTTTACATCCACCGATACATTTCCCATCCCTCTGACATATATCTGATATGCAATTTTTACTGCAGATTTGTCTGCAATTTTCACCATATTTTCCAGCACTACATTCATCACACCGGCCTTTATCTTTATCGCATGTCCTTTTCCCGCCACATGATTCTGGACAAGTTAATTCACACTGTTCTCCATAAAATCCTGCAGCACATGATGAACACTGATCCTTAACATTACAAGTGGCACAATTTCTACGGCAAGGTGTCTTGCATTCCGGTCCCATAAATCCGTCTTCACATCCATTTTTACAGACTCCAGACAATTTAAAACAGCTTTCATTTTTGCAGTTCTCTGGACAAGACATAGTACAATTTGGGCCGTAAAAACCAGGATAACATTCTCGGCATCCCACGACATTGTCACAGTTATATGGATCACAATTCAGGCACTTTAAAGTACAGTTTTTACCGTATGTACCTGTCATACATTTTTCACATTCGAGTCCATTAAAGCCATCAGGGCACTCTGTACACCCTAAATATCTATTACAGGGAGTACTTTTACAAATAGAAGGACATGCTCTGTCACAATTATGTCCATACCAACCAGATTTACAACCCGATACACAAACTCCTGTAAATCCGTCACATCGATTGTCTAGGCAGTTGGAACATCTTCTGTCACAGTATTGTCCGTATGTGCCCTGACTACATTCTGAAAATAAAATAAATGTTCTATAAAAATAATGTCTGTGAACAAATAATTTCACCCTTTTTATTTAGTGGGAGGGTTTTGACGCATTCACTTTTAATTCGTACATTCTGTGCTATTCAACGCATGTATACCTTTGTTTTTTTTAATTTTTGATTTAATTACTTTTTATTTATCTTGAATCTTTAATATTTAAACAAAAAGTTCAAGGGTATTCACGTTCACCTGAGCATGAAACAACAATGTAAAGGTTTTTCTTTAAAAAAAAATAATTTTCACAGATTAATATTCAAATAGATAACAGGATAATTTTTTCAGGTAAAGTGGATGAATATTGTACGATTTGTTACGTCAATAATCTGGGCAAAATTGCAGATGGCTTTACATAGAAAATGATACAAAGTCGAAACTCTAAGCAACAAGGAAGACTTGCGGTTTCTTTATATTTTAGGGATTTGTTAATCATGTGAATTTCATTTAAAATCAGTCCAAATATATATCAATACATGCGTCAAATTTTGTTTGCGTTATATATCCTTAAGATAAGCATTTTAAATGATACTAAACGCTGTTACGCCACAATAACAATGTTCTTAAAAAGGAAATAAGTGTTCAGTGTAAATGTACACAACATTCAAATCGATTGTACTCACCATAAACTTTTACTTCGTAAAACAATAAACTTCCCTGGCCGACCTTCCTGATGACTACTGAATCTCCGGTCATTATTTGATTACACGATAAATCAAAATTAAGATATTCCCTTGGAGTTGAAAAGAAAGTGCTACATAAGTTAGCAATTGTTGGAGAGATTTCAGTAGAGTTTTTCACATACACTTCATAACGAGCCCGATAATAACCTGTAAATTGTATAATAAAAATTTATTTTAAAGCATTTTAAAATAGCAGAAGACATAGCTAACCGACCAAAGTTCAAACGTTCTTCATTTTTCTTTGTTGGTGGATTTAAAAAGAGAAACAGACGTTTTTACTGATTAAACATACATTTATATCATAGCTATTGCTGATGGACTGTCACACCATTGTATCGATGCGCTTATATTGATGACAAACACGTAGCAATAACTATAAAAAAGTATTAGGTACTGTAGGATTCAAAGCAACAAATCTAATCCCAGCTGATGAAAAACAAATAGGCCCCTCTTTGTAGTACTTTCAGATGAGGATGATCCCAATTTCTCGAACTGTTGCATAGAATGATTTCCTAAGACCAATTTAACCGTTCAGCAGGGGACGCTCACTCCTCCATGGCACCTGATCCACGTCTGATGTTTTGGAGGTCCATGTTTGCTCTGCTTCTATTTTGTTTTGTTTTATGGACCTTGATATTGTATACTGTTTGTTATCTCCATATCCTTCATTAAAGAAGGAGAGAAAATATATAACAACTATTGTTCAGGAGTCATGTCTGAATTTCTTGTTGACAACTTACTGTGTCCTGGCTACAATAAAACCTCTTATTAGTTTTGTTGTGCTAGCCTGTATCTGCTTCGACATTAAGAGAAACCTTGAGTATCCGAAACTGAAAGCATAGTGTTTGTCCTTAATCATATCAAAGAGCAAATACCTTAGGTGGCAGATGGTAGTTTCGGATTTTAAAAGAACCGGTCAAAAACTAGAAAAAACCTAAGGTGTGAAAGTATATTATAGTTAATTTTAATGCTCGAATATTTTATGTGTGCATTAAGGGGGGGATCGGTGGCCTTGTATACTTTAGTGATACTACTACTGTTTATTGGATATGGACTAAAATACGAAAATAAGATCAAAAATTACTCTTCCAATAATTCACCAGAAAAGCAGGATGAGTTCATAGGGTGAATTGTAGCTTGAAAACGAATTGGTTGAGCCATTATCTCTTGCTGTTCAATGGTACGTAATGTTGTTCTGCAATTTGAATGGTAGCTTAGGTCATTAGTGCGGGCCTGGAAGCAGTTGCAGATCCGGCGAAATAGTGAAAATAGGCTTGATTTACAGAATTTAGAATTTTCCAATTTCAAAAGCAGCTCAATATTAAGGAAACCGTCAGTCAAACGTTTTGATTGCGAAACAATCTATCCTTTAAATTGCAACATATTATTGACTAACAATTTGATGGAAAAAGAATATCAACAGTCTCGTTTAAATTCATCATTTCGTAAGGTTTCTATTCTATACAATTGTCTTGTCAGCACATAAAATCTATCATTAAGTCAAATTATGACTGACGTTTTTATACTAATTCTTATACGATTATTTACACACTCTATTTTCGACGGATTTTTTCGTTACCATGGAATACTCGGAAGCCTCTTTTTACCTACCCCAAACCGAAACTACTTGTATCCTAACAAGACGCCCAGGGGCCACATCGCTCACCTGAGCACATCGGCTAGGAAAAAGCACAAATCAGATCTGAACTGAAAACTTTACTGACATGTGTGTGTGTGGGGGGGGGGGTGAATTTTCATACTGCTTGAGAATGCTTTCATACCAATACAGCATATGACTTTGCTTTTCTTGATAAAAAGATTTTTAAAAACATTTTGTTCCTATATATTACTTCATAATAATTTGAATTTGATTCCCCATTGTCCCCCCTACCCCAAAGGGCCATGATTTCAACAAATTTAAACCTTCAATACATAAGGATGCTTACATGTCAATAATACTAAACATACCTTTTCTGTTCTTGGAATTTTGCCCTTTATTTTTCTATGTAAAACTTTTATCCACCATTGTGGCCGCACCCTAACATTGAGGGTTATGGTTTGAACAAATTTAATTCTACACTACCCCAGAATGCTTCCATATAAATACTAGTATCACTAATCATGGCTTTGCCATTTTAGGGGTTATGATTTGAACAAACTAGAATCTACACTACCTGAGAATGATTCCATATAAATATCATTAATCATGGCTTTGAAGTTTTTGAGAAGAAGATTTTAAAAGATTTCTCTATATATTCCTGTGTAAAAATTAGATCGGCCATTTTGGCCCCACCCTACCCCCAGGGGCCATGATTTGAACACACTTAAATCTGCACTACCTGAAGATGATTCCACATGAGTTTCATCTTTCCTTCTAAATGGTTCATGAAAAGAAATTTTTTAAAGATTTTTACTACATATTCCTAAGTTAAACTTTTATCACCGATTGTGGCCCCACCCCGCCCCAGGGTCATTATTTGAACAAACTAGAATATAATCTACATGAGGATGCTTCCATATAGTTCCATATAAATATCACTAATATTTGCTTTGAAGTACTTGAGAAGATTTTAAAAGATTTCCCTATATATTCCTATGTAAACTTTGATCGGCCATTTTGTCCCCACCTTACCCCCGTGGTTATGATTTAAACATACTTTAATCTACACTACCTGAGGATGATTTCACATGAGTTTAATTTTTCATGTCTCAATGGTTCTTGAGAAGAGATTTTTTCCTATATATTTCTATTATGTTTAAAACTTTGATCTGCCATTGAAGCCCTGACCTAACAGCCGGGGTTATGATTTGAACAAATTTAAATCTAATCTACACTACCTGAGGATGCTTCCGCATGAGTTTCATCCTTCCTGGCCCATTGGTTCTTGAGAAGATGTTTTAAAATTGCAATTAATTTTTCATTTCACTAATTCATAATAATCTTACCTTAGAAGAGGGTGTAGTCCTTCTTTTGAAATCTGAATCCCCTTCGCCTAAGGATACTTTGTGGCAAGTTTGGTTGAAATTATTACAGTGGTTTTTGAGAAGAAGATGAAAATGTGAAAAGTTTACAACGACAACAGACAACGGACAAATTTTGATCAGAAAAGCTCACTTGAGCCTGCGGTTCAGGTGAGCTTGTAAAAGTCTTAAGTGTTAAGGTAAAATGTCTCGAGATATTCTCGAGGAATATTGACAGAGCTGGCGTCACATGAATATAATCCAACGTGTCAATACAGCAATGAATCTTATGAAATTGCGCTTATGCGCATATCTTCGTATTTTCGCATGCAATTCAATATAAACTGCGATTTGCTACGAAAGATAGATCATGGCGTTCTTAACAGACTGCACAACAGTGGGAATGTAGAATGTAAGGACGAACAAGTGAACTACGGATGAGAAAGGGGGTGAATGTAAAAACTGACAGCGTAATGTGTCTTTATCTTCCGACTACATTTTGTTGAATTGAATTACCTCAAAGAATGATCATTTGAAAGGTTTTACTCCCAGGCTAACACCATGACCCTGGTGCTTAATCACCATCATCGATTGTTTCTCTTATAGAAAGGTACAAATAATTTTTTAAAAACATAATTCCTAAACATAAAATCTTTCACTCAGTAATGACTTTAAATCTCACCCAATCAAAATAAAATTGGATTTTAGATCCGCTCGCATACTTGCTACACTAACATCTAACAACATCCCATTCAGGGTCACGTCAGAGGTCAAATTTTATCAACCAATCAAATCGTCATCTGCAAAGTCATCGTATATTGTTGAGGCAAATATACGAAAGCCCAGAAGGCTCATTCGAGATTCAAGTCTCGAAATACGAGATTCAAATTTCGAGATTCGAAATTCGAGTTTCGAGATTCAAGATCCAGATTAACCAATCAAAAGGCTCATTCGAGATTCGAGGTTCGACATACGAAATTCGAAATTCGAGTTTCGAGATTCAAAATCCAGTTTAACCAATCAAATGCGGGTTCAACATTTGAATACTCCTCTCTATTATGTTTTATTTATCAATAGATCGTTTAATATAATTATAACAAATAAGTCATTTGATTAAATTACAATGCAAGAAAGAGAGTCATATATATTAGAAGGAAAGTTAAATAATCATTGGATTTTTGATCAGCAAGATATACTTCAATAATCTATTTATATTATGACTTCTTAAATATTAAATAGAATACATATATTAGGAATATATATATTTTTGCATTGTCTACTTTTTATAAAGGGTTGTTGACATAAACATAAGTTATAAATAGTGTCTAAAGATTAACAAAATCCCCACCCCTACCCGCAACATCTGCCAATTTTTCCCGACACTGAAAATGTTACTTTAAAAACTTGAAAGGCAATGTAGCCTTGATAAATAAAAACCGCGTTCGTTTTCCTAATAGAGAGGATACATAAAAATAAAGTTTTCAATTACTTATCTTCATTTAAGGCTTTGATTTCTTGAATTAATAAATTATATATACAATACAGATTGCAAATATAAATTAGAATAAATGCAGCATTCATTTTATCTGATATCAAACAATAGATTAGTCTAAATTAGCTGCAGAACTATAGCGTTATGGTTTTATATTTTAGTCTCTGACCATAGCGTTATGGTGAAAGATTAAAATATACTCGGTTTTTAATAAAATGGAGTAATCAAATATTGAACCCGCATTTGATTGGTTAATCTGGATTTTGAATCTCGAAACTCGAATTTCGAATCTCGTATGTCGAATCTCGAATGAGCCTTTTGATTGGTTAATTTGGATCTTGAATCTCGAATTTCGAATCTAGAAATTTGAATCTCGTATTTCGAAACTTGAATCTCGAATGAGCCTTCTGGGCTTTCGTACAAATAAGTATAGAGCTGTTCCGATTTTGACTTCTGAGGTGACCCGCTATGGGATGTTGATAGATGTTAGTGTAGAGAGTAACTATGCGAGCGGATCTAACATCTAATTTAATAAGATTGAATCTCACCTAGTTCGTAATAATAGATATATATGTAATTAAATCTTTTGACATCTGGAAATGTTAAGGAAAATGTGACATTGACGCCAGCCTTGGTGCTCGAATAGGTCCCCTCATCTTCATCAACTGCTTTACTGGCTTCATATCCTCTTCTAGAAGTTGTCTGTGAAGCTGTTGGCAGTTTGTAGGCAATGTTTTCTGGAAATACAAAAATCCTTGATTATACATTTTGTTCATTTTTTGCATGCTAAAATGATTTGAGTGTACATGTATGTTGAAAGTCTAAGGTAAAAAACTAGGAAGTAGGACTATTGTTGACACTTGCATTAAAATGCATAAGATGTCGCTTTAAAAAAAAAGAATCATCTAGCTGTGTGTTGGAATGCACAAAGTAATTAAGTTCTGACAAAATCAACAATTTAATTTTAAAATGCTTAAAGAAAATGCCGTTTTGTAATAGTAAATTTTTGGCTTTTGTAGTTTTAAATAAAACTATATTCTGCTGTTTGATGTTATTGAAATTGACCGTCAAAAGCTGCCTATTTTTTGTCTTATCTTTAACGCGATTTCAAGCTTGGGTTGATATTAGGCCGTAAAAGAAACTGCGATACGATTTTTTTCTTCCATATTTGTAATTGTATTGAATTTATTTCCCGAGTGTTGAAATGTTCATTTAAATATCGCAACATCCTATGTCATAACTGATATAAATAAAATAATCAACAACAAAATGAAACATCAAAGATCAGCAATTTGAAGACTGGAAACGTTTAAACACGGATTTTGGTAGCTTTTGTCTCTGTTTTGATGGTTTTATTTATTTTATAACTAGCCATGGAGAATATTTTGCAACACTCTCTCTTGAAGGGAAGGGAAATAGAATTCTTCCTTCTCATTTTTTTTTACCTTGAAATAACTGATTAATTTTCTCACTGTGATAAAATATCACGTATTCAATAAGTTAAATTATTTCGTTGTTGAAAATGAAATAGACTGAATTTGGCTTGATGGCAATATCAGTACAAGAAGAAGAACAGGGCCACAAAACCCAGGTGAGACTCTATATTGCTCTTATTAACAAAAAATGTGAAACCAAAGCATTTATTCAGGCCCAAGCAAAAAAGTACATTTACAATTAAAACAATTTATTATTCTTGCGAACATTTTCACATTAGACCAAAAATTATCTTCCTCTGGCCTCAAGACTATAACCCTAATAAGAGGTATGATTTTGAATAGTAGAGTTTTGGTTTTCGTTTCAATTCTGTGTCTAATATATTGGAATTCAGTTTGCTTCAAATACAAAAAATTTTTTTTAATTCGTTCATTTTGTTAATGAATAAAAATTAAGATCCATTCATTTAAAAAGTTTTTATTCATAATTCTCTAATTCGTTCCGTGGAATTTTTATGAGCAAGATTTTAAAAAGCACAATAAAATTCAATGTTGATAGCAGTAAATCGCATTCAGATCCGATGAAACAAAGATAAGAGTATATGCTTACTTCTTTGACATCCATTTGATGGTGTACCACTCCACTCCCTGTAGCAGTTTCCACACTGACTAGTTATAATGCAAGCTGAGCAACAAGTGCAGTGGCAAACACAATCCGTCTTAATACATTGAACTAAAAGGTATAAAAGATATACAACGAGCAAGGCATCTTAATGGTACATTTTAATTTTTTTTTTCTCAAAACGACCCAGGTCGAATTTTCCAATGGATTTATCATATGAATAAACTGAGAACAAACTTCAAAATTTAGATATTTAAGGGGGCCGACTATAGTTTCCATTGCGCAATATTTCGCGCATCATAGTAAAATGAAGCGTATTTTTTGTAATAATGCAACTTTTTTCGCTTAATTATTAAAATGAAACAAAATTAAGAAATTATAGGTATAAACATGTAATTACAATTTGATATAACGGATTTTTTAACCGATTTTGCAATTGATAGGTAGGTTGACGTCGTTGCAGTGTTTTTGACATTGTGATAATCTGTAGCTCTTAAAGAAAGGCTTAATAAAAATATTATTAAATAAAAGGTAATAAACATACGCTCTTGAAATTTAAAATATAGAAATTTGAGAATATCTCCAATATTTTTATTATGTTTTCATGTGAATCCATTGTGTACGTAATATTTTGTAATAATCCATAAAAATAGTAAAATTTGCTATTTTTTGCGTTTTGAGATGCCCCCACTGGTAACAAGACGGTAGAATTTTGTTTTTCTTACATATATTGTATAATATAGTATAACTCATCAAATAATGTAGTTTGTACAAAATGTCTATTGTAGTATTTGTATAATTTGCTTTAAAGTGCTAAAAATTGGGATTTTCCTATATAATCCTATAGTAAATGTACCTGTATTTTGAGACGGTCCCTTAAAAATACCTGGACGGTAGATTTCCCCAAAACTTTGCTTGTACACTGAAGATATTGTAAATTATATATGGTATAAAAATGAAAAGTTTCGCTATTGTAGTTTTCACACAATAAAACTATAGTCGGCCCCCTTAATATTTTCATATTTATTCAATAAATGCGTCTTATGTCGCATGACTGTATTATTTCAAGTGTAAATACAATGTACTTGTTATAAATTTTGTTTTATTTTCAAAATTATTTAAAAAGATACTTGAATTTGAAATTAGATATTAATCTTTTTTAAGTTAATGGTCAAGATAAAATTAATACAAAAATAGTAGTATTTTTCTACATTTTTTGGACGGCAAGGGTTGTTAGACAGCATCCAATTTTGTTAGTTGTCATTACACTTTTTTATTCATAAGATATTTCATCAAAACCAAAAGTTTTTTATTGCTCGACATCGATAGTTAAACAAAAAGGTTTATAATGTACAATTTTTTTTTTGTTAAATGAAAAGTTGTTTTTTTTTTAAAGTTTCTTTTTATGAATTTACAATAGAATATTATACAAAGAAACAAATACACAAATGCTTAAATTTGCATCAACATTCATCGCATTTAGAACTGAAGGATTGTATTAGGAGATTATATAGTTACACACATTCTGTATTTTAATTTAAAACCTTAAAAGGGGAAATGCACGTGCACTCAAATTGGCGTATTTTAAATTCATCACGATCAGGGCATGGAGTTGTTGGTTTAATCATGCATGAATCAGCGCTATCCATTGCCGTGCAGTGTATTGTAATTATTATAAACAATTTCTTAGAGGTATTCATGAATAATCGCATTGACGTCCACGCAAAATCCACGCTAAAATATGAAACCCGCTTTTTGGGAGTTGAACTATGTTCAATCTCCCATGGTCATCACGCATTTAGCATGCGCAGTAATTTGTGTTGATCATATAGAGCCGAAAGCGAGGCTACCGTGTCGACTAATTTACTCCGATGATATTCAACAGAAAACATGCCTGAACATCCACCACAAATAGTTGATGTCTTTTTCTCCCGAATTGATCTAATTTTTATAATTTGAAATGTAAGTAAATGTAATAATAAAGTAATCTAATTTTGAATATTAAATTTCTTTCAAATTAAAACTGAATTATAAAGATCCTCAATAGTTTTTAGTAGTGGAACTCATTTTTAGTGTAGCGTCATCTATAAACACCGAAAGATACGAACGACAACACTACATACTGACGGCAAGCGGTAAATCTAGTCTTCCCGATGCCCGACTCCCGACGGTCCCGGATTTTGGATTTTTAGCAATTTCCTTTTTTACCGGTGCACATAATTTATTCTAACTATTCACAAACGTTTTCTTGGTTTAAATGATTTCATGAATGCATAAAATTTTAGGAAACACGTACATCTATTACTAAATCAGCAGTATCACCTGCCAAAAAGCGGTAAATCTAGTACTCTGTTATAAATGTTAAAACTAAAAACGGAAACCAAAAATATGTGTAGGTTGAAAAAGACATAGAAGGACTGGTGCACAACGGCAATATGTAATAAAAATTCTTTGAAAATTCCATTCAGTGGTGTAAAAGCAGTTACGGATAAGAGATGGGTATACCTAAAGCGTAACAAACAGATGGATTGACATCCCGATTAATAAAATAATACCCTCCCGCTTTTCAAGCAGGAGGTAAAAAAAAAAGACTAATGTAGGCAGGCAAGCATTATGGCCCATGCATTTTTTTTTTTTTGCTATTCAATGTCTCTGAATGTCTTTCTCAAGATTGTTGCAACACAAAAAAAATCTGAAACAGTTGTCTGTATTTGAAATAATAATAATGTTCACTCACTTAACCTCCCGATCAAAGATTTTATTTTACAACATGTTCAACTCTCATAAGTACTTTCAGTACTTTGAATTAAGTATACAAACAGTAGTAATTTGAATGTAAAACTCAAGAGAATAAATGGCTATGTAATGCAATACTTTCGTGAATTCGTGATGTGATGCAATACTTAAAGAAATTAGAGGAATTGTAATGGTTATTAAAATATCTTGTCACTTAGTAATAAAATCAAAGGCAATACATTGATTTCCTTTCTTTTTTTCTGAAACTACATAGAGCCTATATCTCGTAGGCCAAATGTGAATTAAATAAAAATGTGATAACGAATGAAAACAAACAAGAATTAACTATCAGAGAACTAGAATTAAGCATATGGAAATTACCAATAATATTCGTGATCTAAAGTCCATAAAACAATACAAAATAGGAGCAGAGCAAACACGGACCTCCAAAACATCGAAGGTGAGATTAGGTGTCAATGAGGAGTGAGCATCCCCTGCCGATTGCCCTAACAAAAAAATACCATCCCTCTTAAAACAGACTAATAATAAAAAGAAAACATAATAAAACAAAATACAAAAACTTATAATGTTTTAATTTACTATAGTAAAAACTTTGGAACTTTGATTCACTATAGTTAAAACTTTGGAACGTTGATTTACTATGGCAAAAACTTTGTAACTTTGATTTACTATAGTAAAAACTTTGGAACTTTGATTTCCTATGGCAAAAACTTTGGAACTTTGATTTACTATAGTAAAAACTTTGGAACTTTGATTTACTATAGTAAAAACTTTGGAACTTTGATTTACTATGGTGAAAACTTTGGAACTTTGATTTACTACAGGTATAGTAAACTATAGTTAACTATACTTTACTATAGTATTTTTTGTTATGGTGGTCACACCCGCCGTGTGCTCCTTGTCATGATCGGGAAATAACATTCAGTGTATAAATATTGAACGAACAATTAGTGAAAAAAACGTCAGTCAGCCTTTGACTCAATGATTAATTGTATTTGCAAACTAGGTCATTGTATCCAAACAAAAGTTGACCTACATATTCTTATGCTAAATCTGTACACAAAATTTCAATTTAGTATGTGCAACTGTTGCAAAGAAAATGAACGGAAATTTCATTTTTTTGGAAGGGGCATACCTCTGTGAAAAATGACTCGATCGTACCTAATATAGAACTTGAGCTAATATTATTATGATTTTTTTATGCATAAGTTCATTTCAGTATGTGCAACCGCTGCAGAAAAATTGAACGGAGACTTTGTTGACCGATCGACAGACCGACCGACGGACAGCAGCAAAGCATTATACCCTCCCTTCTTCAAAGGGAAGAATTACTATCGTTCGTGTTGCTGGATGCTGGTCATTTAATGTATTTGCAATTCAATAATTTTATCCCAGACATGATTGCGTAAAAGGTACAGATTCTCGTTTCTATGAATAAATTTTCTAATTAAGGTTTATTTATACTCTATTTTTACTTAAGCACATATTATGAAGATAACTGTACTATGTAATAATTAAATGGAGCGTACATGTATTCAGTTTATAATGAATGCTCTAAAATACATTGTATGAACAATAATTTCAATGAATATTATAGAAACTGAAAACTGATACTTACAATAGACAGAGTTGAAGACAAGGCAAAAAATAAGCAAAGACAAAGTCCAGTTTAACGACATCATGGTCGTTTAACAGTGATAGTATGTTTACTTAAGTGAGGATAGAGAAACAAAACAATGTTTATATAAATTTCTTCCTGGTTTCTTTTCCAAAATCAGTAGGAAAAATATACAATGTAATAGATGACACATAATCGATCTAAAAAAAACACGCTTACATGGGTGTTTAATTTTTTTAACAATTTAATAATTGAACATATTTGAGCTTGTAATAATATGCGCCGTTATCGACGCTCGACCCTTTCATTGCAATCCATGAATCATCATCGTTCATCTTTTGGGTTGTGAGAAACTGACGATTGAGAAGAGTCGGAACCGAGTTATCCATCAATAACATAGATATCGATACTCACAATATTTCTGGGTTATCTCTCTTTTACCATGCATTAATGGAAGTGAAATGTTGAATGTATCCTTAGAGGGAATTATTCAGTGGCTTTTGTAAATTTTGTTACGTTTATCATTTGTATGACATTAAAAAAATCATTGATACAAGACTAAAAGAGGATATGGCTACCAAATAATGAAGACATCCCCCAAATACAAATAAATTAAAAGAAATACAGAAATATTATTTATTATACTACTGTGAATTTATCAAAGCACGCCTATGATTTTTGTTTTCTAACCTACTAAGTAACATAACTTTTTATGTACATTGTAGTCCTCATCACAAACCGCGTCATATTTCAACCAGCTTCATGAACGCGTACTGCTTCTTTTTGAGAGATAGTCAAGAGAACCATTTAGCAACTGGCACCTAATCCTTTGAAGAAGGGCATAGAAAATTAGTAACAAAATGGATTGAAATTAGTAGCCAATTGGATTGCTCAGCAGTTAGAGTTGGTAGGAATCCAACGTTTGCAAAATTACCAAATGTTTAAATAGCTTAACCTATCGTCAATTAATTTTACCCTGTCTTAAAATCAATATAAATATTGACAAACAAGTAATTGAAACGAGAATATCAGCAGTCTCGTTCAATTAAAGTCATCATTTTGTAAGTTAAGTTCATGGCCGATACGTGTATAATAATATCGTCAGCAAATACATTTTATCATCAAGTAATATGCTGACTGCCGTTTTCATGCTCTTTGTAAGGACATTACTTGCACAGTGAAATGTCGACTTTTTTTTATTGTTTCCTAAGGAGCACACAACGGGTGTTACCGATCGGCAGGGAATCCTAACTACTCCATGGCACCTGATCCCACCTCTAAGGTTCGTTTCTCAAAAAGTCGTAGATTTTGGCCTAAGTTAGTCCGACTAAGAAAGTTACGAGGGTTGTCCCAAAATTCCGTAGACAAGCGTTGTTTTGTAGGAACCCTATGTCATACATAAATGAAACTTCGTATATAGATTAAACCAACACTTTCTAATAAATTTATGGACAAATATGGAATAAATTCACAAATTATTCCAATTTAAAAGACATCTTTCATTGTGTTGTGTAGGAATACCCAAAAGTTGTAATTAAAAGTTGGTTTATTATATTTAAAATCCCACGGAAGGTATTTACTTCCCTGTATTTTTGAAATGGAAATGAAAATTCTTAATGCTGTTTTATTGACTACATTTCTTCAAATTTTGGTGTTTATCCTTTGATAGATATAGATTTTATAATGTTTTATACACATGGGGTTGAAATCCGACTTTTTGAAAAATGGCGGCTGCGTTGGAATAGGCGGCGCACTGGACTATGATCAAGTGTTTTGATCCTGAATTTACTCTTACAGAAAAGTAACAGTAAAAAATGTTTGGTAGATTTGGAAACTTTTTCTCGTCCTTAGTATTTAAAATGACTAAAACTGTTTCTCTATGTATATGTAAATAACAGTAACTAAAATAAAAGACAAGACTAAGAAATGGGCAAGAGTTCCATTGTGCAACTCCATTAGAGAAAACAGACGAAAAGTCCGTAGAAATATAGCGTTTTCAAATTATTATTATTTCATACCTGTACATGCATATACTTTGTTTACATATTTTAATGTTTAATCAAATCATAGTAATTAAGATATTTCACATTTATAACTATAACCGTTTCGTTTGATTTAAGAATTCGATTCTGGTAGTTGAAACATTTTCTCCAAAATTTTGAACCGTTGACATTTGTATTTTTGACGTTGCAGATTGCTCCGGGTGTTAGAGAACGACATGACTTTAAATGTTTTTACTCTAAAAGTTTTCAAGTAAACATGATAAAACTTTGTAATTTATCTGCCAAGAACACGCTTTATCCACCCTGAAAATTTTATAAAGATACATTAATTCCTTTAAAAGATATGAGACAAGTCTACGATTTTTTGGGACAACCCTCGTACGCCAAAATTTAGACGGACCTAAATCGCGTTTCAGAAAGCGACGTAAGACTGGGTCTAAGACAAAGACATTTTCGCTAGGTACTAAGCATTCTCAGATCGTATTTCATTTAGTTTGGAGACTACAATGATCCGTGGCGGATCAAACTAATATCACACTTAAACCTAACAGAAGTTAAGCATAGAGAGCATGTACAACGCATGAATCTTTTTTTTCTCTTCATCATTTTTCAAACAGATATAAAACACAATGCCATCCAGATATTCAAGGTAAAAAAATTAAACTACAGTGTATTTTGGTTTGCTCAGATAAATTTTAAAACTGAAAATCTACACAGTTTCAAATTGCATTAGCAAAACATAAACGTGTACACGATTGTGATATTTCGATAAACAAATGTACATTAAAACTCAAACGATGTGCATAGCATACTTTCTTCCGAAAAATAAGAGTTATTTAAGCAATTTTCCTTTCAGTTAATTGCCTTTTCTCTTATATTTTACTTTAAAATAATCATAAATAAGATATGTAGTGGTAAAGGGCTGGAACAAGCCTGTAGTAACCATATTAATGTTTCTGAAGCAACAGGTTGGTAATTCGCCCCCCCCCCCCTCCCCGCCTTTGTCAGGTCAAAGAAAAACCTAAACTACAAAGAGGAACGCCATTTAATGTCAAAGTCAAAATCCTAATCAATTGTCCAAAATATGGAATTTGTCAGAGCTCGACCTAACAGCGACAAAAAGTGTGTGTGTTTGTGGGGGTGGGGGTTAGCATCTGAAGGAAAATATAATATATCAAAAATACTATAAAAAGTGGAGGACAGGAGCAACCGGTCCCATGCACCGCATCTACCATTCCATGGAAAATTTCATAGTTATGGAATCATGCAATCATGCATTATCAAACTATGGATAAGAGAATTTTGAAAATATCAATTGTATTGAATTTATAACTATATACCAAAATAATCGATTCTAACTGCATTAATTATACTTAGGCTTTTTGGCATTCAATCTGAAATACATATTATTATATTACACTTTTTGGATACAGTATAAATTGCACAGTACATGAATAAATACGAATACTCGTATATACAGCTCGCACATTAGCACAATCATTCTTAAATAAGGTTTTCAAAAGCTAGATTATTTTTTTTTTAAATTGTTTTATTTACACCATATTACAAGCAAGACACTTAGTATTTTTTTTTTATAAATATAGATTACTGACATATTTCCACTCTAGATCATATTTATTTAGATCGGGAAAGGTAATATTTCAACATTTCAACATCACCCCTCTTTTTCTTAGATCTAGCAATTCCTTTTCAATTTCCATTAAGAGTGAGTGATCATGCAACATTTCTTTATCGATACATGATCTAATCTAGATTCAAAGATATTAAAAAATAGCAATTTTCATATTAATAAATACTGGTAGTTTTTTTAAATCATCAAAACCTCCTATTCTGTTTCTTATTTACAATAAAACATTTTAAAACAACTTATTGACCACTTTCTCTTCAAATGTACATATAATATAAAGTATCTATCTGTTTATAAATTGATTAAAAAGACACTTTCAAGCAAAATTTGTCTAAGAACAAGTACTTTTTTATTTTTGAATTGAAAGACCCATTTGTACATATTACGCCCTAACAGTGACTCCTTTGAAATAGGAATCAACACTCTTATGCACCTAATATTTATTAATACTGGATTATTATACAAAATTTCATTTTATTTTGATGTCATATTTAAGAAATTAAAGATGCATGAACTTAAGTTAAGTTGCATTATCGTAGTTGATGGCATCTCTCGTTCTTATGGTTCGCCATTAAATATTGTTGACTATCTCGATTGTCTAAATATTGTATCAAACAATCATATTAAGGTGGATTTTTTCAAACCACCGTTCTTTTTGTGGAGGCGGTTAATGAGTAGGTATCCGTTTTAAAAATTTTATATATTTGATAGGCAATTGATTTTAGTTGTGTGATTACAGAAAGAGTCCTATCTTTATAATATGTTTTACGGTGTGACCGTTGGGGCGAGCGCAGTTGTACCATCAAAAACACTTGAGATCAGCCACTTCGAACGTCAAGCCGCACGAGACTTCTCGACTAGCTGTGACGTCATACGACGTCACAAAGCTCGTCGGAGCTTACTGAGACAGCCGAGCGTCTGTTTGAAACTATAGAACTGGTGCATTTTTTGTCGAAAAACATTGCAGAGTTATAATTTCTTGTTTCTTTGAAAGATTTCTACAAACTGAAAGTCTGATATATGCTTTATGTGATTATTTATTTATTTATTCGGCAATATTCGCGCAAAGGACATTGGGTAGTGCAGGAATTCTGGGAATGTTGCACAGAGAAATTCGGCTGACGTATGTACAGATTTCAATCCGAATTTTCTCTGTTCTTACACGTTAGTCTATTGAGCTCGCTGCGCTCGCTATAAAGTTATAAAACAGAGAAGAAGCTAAGGTCTTTTAATTTGCGTATAATATGAATTCATCATAAATACGCCATGTATGGCTTTAACATACATTAAAGAAAAAATACCTCTTATTATTAAATGCAGAAATATTTAATTTTACATCCTTTATCAAGTAAATTCGTGTGCTTGGATTTTTTCTATGAAATAATCTTAAGATCAATCTCTTATAGGCTTCTTCCTGCTGCAAAAACAGGAAAAAGTACTTCATAATTGCATACGTTTTAAGGTATTCAATGTATAACGAAGGGATTTTGACTGCTTTTAAATAATTTTAAACTAGTTAAAAGCACACAGGTAGAAAACGATAAAAGTGAAATAAACCAAATTCACAAGACTTATAACATGTAAGGAGACGGTCATTTTGCACATTTACCGTTTTTGAAGAGTTATCTGCCCTTGATGAAAAGAAGAAAATTTTTGATTTCACAAAATTTCTGCGGTAAATAATTTATTTTATTTTATATTTTAATAAAGAGGGAGTTTATGCATATTTTCACCAAGAGATTTCTTTGAAATTCAAATTACTTTTTACAATATCTTATAAAAACATGCACTGCCCATAGACTTCAATGTAAAATTCAAAGTGATATTAATTGGACAATAATCAAAATTTTGTAAATTCCTTTGGTGGAGCATTTTCATTTGATAATATCTTCAAATTGCTACCATGATTAAAAATATTGGACCGTTCATTTATTAGGTACAAAATATGGTCGTTATACATTGAATACCTTAAGCACATATCATAAAGTGAAAAAAAACATATTTACTGAAGATCCTTATAGCCATGTTATATTTGCCCCCTCTTAGTTATATATTTTGAGATCGTTAAGCATTTGCACAATAATTTGTTTCTCTGGATAAGAATGCTTCAAAAAAAATTTTTTTATAAACGTGTCACTTAATACCGTGCCGTACAAGTCAATTGATAAGTATAAACATGAAATTAATCAGCATTATTAATTTAGAAAACAAAGATTAAAAAAAGATTAAGTGTCATGATATATTACTTGGGGCTTACTTGAAGTGATCAATAAATATTCATATATTAAGACATATGAGAAAACAACATCTGTAGATTTAAAACCCCTTCCTTCTTCCTATGTATTCTTACGAAATAAGAAAAGAAGTGCAGATATAAGTTCATTTTAATATTGAATATAATTCTTACATATTTCATGCATTCAGAATCGCAAAAATATTGAGTTTTACTTCCCATTGTATATTTTCATGTTCCCGTAATCGGAGATTCGGAGGTATATAGTTTTTCCTATCCATCTGTGTGTCCACCCATCTGTCTGTTTTTTTTTTGTTGTCTGCAAATACTTTAACCTTGCCCAGAACTTTTGAAGGGGGGAGGGTATGGCTTTCATATTTCACAGGTGTATTTCTTGTGACAAGACATTTCTTTGGGTATCACCAATATGACCTTTTGACCTTGTATTTTGAATTGCATTTTAAAAACTTAAATCTTCGCCATAAGCTACCATACGGGTGGATGAGTGTTTCACAACACACATCTTCTTCTTACAATGTTTTTTTACCTTTTCTTTATCTTAAGACCGTCTTTTTCTCCTGAATTTTACTCAAGAGCATTTCGGGAGAGCGTCAACATGGTCAATAATGGAAATACTGATCAACACGACACATGGCTATACTTTCGCTCCGAAAACTATGCCTAATCTGTTCTTGTAAAATCTTTCCAACCAATTTATGTCACTTCACACATATTTTTGCAATAAACATTACAGGATGCATCAAAATATCTTTGCAGCGTACAGCTAACCACGGAGGCTGCCATTTTTTTTACTAGCGCCACCTATGCAACCTTGCAAAGGGAGATAACTCTTTTGAAGAATCTTAACAAATTCTCGATTTTAAACACCTTGTATCTTTTCAATACTTCGTTTGCACAAAAATGTTAATGTAAATTTTTATTAAGCCTTCCATTTTCACTTTAATTATGTATTAAGTTTTTGTACATCTTCTTGGGTTTTAAAGATATTTTTTCCTGAAATAGGCATCATTTGCACACTATCTATACAAAATTACACCTCAAGTACTTTATCCCTGGCTATATGAAAAAAGAAGAATTATAACAAAATCAACTGTTTATATTCATTTTAGACCCAAATGAATATATTAAACCCAATTTTATTGAATTTGAAGATTATCGATGAATCACCTTTTCTGTACTGTCTGCATGATTTTCAGTACACGGAGCCGTACTTAAAACCCCTTCCTTCTTCCTATGTATTCTTACGAAATAAGAAAAGAAGTGCAGATATAAGTTCATTTTAATATTGTGTATAATTCTTACATAGTTCATGCATTCAGAATCGCACAAAATATTAAGTTTTACTTTCCATTGTATATTTTCATGTCCCCGTAATCGGTGATTGGGAGGTATATAGTTTTTCCTATCCATCTGTCTGTCCACCCATCTGTCTGTTTTTGTTTTTTTTTGTCTGCAAATACTTTAACCTTGCCCAGAACTTTTGAAGGGGGGGAGGGGTATGACTTTCATATTTCACAGGTGTATTTCTTGTGACAAGACATTTCTTTGGGTATCACCAATATGACCTTTTGACCTTGTATTTTGAATTGCATTTTAAAAACTTAAATCTTCGCCATAAGCTACCATACTGGTGGATGAGTGTTTCACAACACACATCTTCTTCTTACAATGTTTTTTACCTTTTCTTTATCTTAAGACCGTCTTTTTCTCCTGAATTTTACTCAAAGATGTGCACGATTAGAATTTCAAGGAATTTACTATATTTTCATCAACCTAACCTTTTTCTTACTGCAATTTTCCTGTTTACTATTTTGATTACTACCACGATTGTGAAGACATTAGGCTTAAAATTTTCGTTCTGATTTTTTTTTATTAATCTAGTAAGTTTTCTTTCATCTACTTATGGATCTAAATAAATGGGTTGGTACAAGTGTTAATGTAATTGTTTTGGAAGTTTGACGATTTCGGTATATTAGAAATATGGCGAATTTAATACTAGCATTAAATATCAAGTAGTATTTAACAGTGCTTTTAAATAACAGTGTAAAAGTGGACGAGTGATATTGGAAATTTGCAAATTTTGTCAAGGTTTTCATATCATCTTATCATATCAACTTTCAGTATATTAAAAAGGAATCCTTGAAACAAATCTCAACCAATCTCATATTGAACATAACAAATATATGCTGTATATGTTTGTTCTAATTACTCCTTGACATCTTGAATAAGAATTTGAAGGCCGTATAAACAATATTCGTTTTATATACTCTCTGTTCACCTTTTTCCGGTACAGCAGTAAGGAAATACCTATAATTAGTTATTCATATCGTCAGAATGACATTTTATTGTATATGTACAATAGACAAATCAAAGTAAAACGATTTTTGTTTTTTTCAGTATTGTTGTTTTCATATTAACAGTAGTGAAGGGTACTGTGCAAAAAATATATTTAAGAAGTTGTGTTAATCGGATGCGGAAACTTAAAAATTCCAAAAAACTTTAATTTTGGACAATTTGAAATCGCAATATTTTACCAAAATCAACAGCTTAAAACTTAAACGACTTTTCAACTTTATTACACAACCATTCCACATGATAAATTAAGTCCAGGCTCCTGGATATCACTGACAGCTGCTTTTTCAATAAAATTAGAAATCCTAAATTTACATGCCTTGTCATTGGTCATTTGCAAAACTATTTAGTTAAAACATTGTTTTCACAAGTACTCTGAAATCGACATCAAAAAGATTTTTGAGTTTCTGACTGATAATATCGATGTTGTTTTTAGAGACAAAGTCTTTAAACAATCTCTTGGAATTCCCATGGGTACCAATTGTGACCTGTTATTAGCTGACCTATTTTGTACTCATATGACGCAAATTGTGTGCAAAATCTCATGCGTGAAAAGAAGAGAACACTTGCTGTGGGCTTCAACTCGACATTTAGATACCGGTATATCGACGAAGTATTGTTAATAAACAATTGTAATTTCCATTCTTATGTCAATACAATATATCCTGGTGAGCTTTAGATATTAGATGCCACAGAGGCTGACAAATCTGTTTCACATTTGGATATTTTACTTGAAAAAGACGTTAATGGTAATCTAACAAC
>PRKT01000262.1:672916-693584 GCA_003671525.1 Saccostrea glomerata | reverse complement strand
CTTTATAATATGTACCTAAAGACCGGTATTTAGGTCTCCGTATCACGATACGTATCACGCAACAAAAAATCGCAATATACCAGTATACCGATAAAATCGCACATCCCTAAGTATAAATAAGAGAAATGTTCGATGATTAGAATATCAGGGTCAGGAGGACTATTAACAACTATTATGAGGAATGTTTTGTTGTGGAAAGAGTCAAAGAATATGTTAGGAACACATGGTTAGTAATATTTTGAGATTACAGTTTTTAAAACATGGAGAAATAAATCGAGAACCGAGCGCACTTTTTTGTGCGCAATAAATATACAGTTTTTTCAATGGGTGGCACTGTAGCTCTCCGGTCTATCAATATATTTTTTTCGGAGAGCTACAGATCTGCAGCTAATACTTAATATACATTAACCATTAAAAGCACACATTTAAATTTAAGTTTCAGGATTGCCCCTAAAAGTCAGCGATCAGGAAATCTCTGGGATTCCCTACCTCCTGTATGGAGATGATCCCCAGTCACCCTTCTACTTTTTAAATGTTCCCTGCTCTTACAATTTTTAGGGATGTAACCCTCAAAGTTGCTTGTGCCCTCAAAACCTTTGAAAAATGCTGAATCTGCCATAATTTCAGCGATTAATAAATAATATCAAATGATATGCGGCTTTTCAATGTTAAATTCAAAATCTTAAAAAGGGTTCAGTCAAGTTTATCATTTATTTATTTATATTGCTTGAACAAGAGGCATTCCTAAAGTTGTTTAGACTGTAAGCAATCCCTAGCTTTTGTTACTCAGTTTCTAAGAAACCCCTGATAATGTTGTTCAGTCTGTAAACAAACTTTAGCTTATGTTGTTCAGTCTCCAAGCAAACTTTAGCTTATGTTGCTCAGTCTGTAAACAAACTTTAGCTTATGTTGCTCAGTCTGAATTAAACAACACATAGCTAATGTTGCTCAGTCTGTAAACAAATCCTAACTCATGTTGCTTACTCTGTATATAAAACCTATCTCTGACATGTTGCTAAGTTCATAAACCCACTTTATATTGCTAATTAGCCTTTATATTAAACCTAGCTCATGTTGCTCAGTCTGTTAATAAAGTCTAACTTTTGTTGCTGTAAACAAACTTGAGCTCATGTTGCTCAGTCTGTGAACTTTGTTAAATTATAACTAATGTTGCTCAGTCTAATAATTATAATAATACTAGACGAGCTTGTTGCAAAGCAACAAATAAGTCTTCCGTCTAATTCTGAAGACGATGATATCGAGATTGATAGACATTTACGGTTATGTGTGCAAAAAACGAGCCATTTACAAATACTTCCGGCCTGACCGGAAGTGACGGTATTTTAACGACTTTAAATGATCTCTGCCTCTGCTATTTATTATTTTGAACAACTTTCCTTCTATGATGCTTAACAAATTGTCAACACTTTTTGAGATATCAGATAAAACGTTTTGGCCCCTCTGGATCCTTTAATTTAGGGGCCAGCCCTTTTTCATAGATATCATTTGAAAGATCATGCAATTCTACACTTCTTTTGTTCTATATGTTTTATCAAAATATTTCTAGGTAAAAAGTTATCGTAGAAAAGGTGTTAGAAATTTTGAAATTCATGATTGGACTATTTTCGAGCCATAGCGAGCGCCGGCGCTTCGTACTTTCGGTAGTTGTGATATACAAAGGGCACTTCTCCAAAGGTTGCTCTAGCATCACTGAAAATTTCATGCTTCTGTGTTAAGTGCTTTTTGAGAAAACTGCCGGACAAAGTGACCCTCTAAAAATCACTAAATCGCAGAAAACTCCGAACCGGAAGTGACGTCATCAAAATAAAAAATTATATGTCTAGACTTTTTGATGTTCCGTCAGACCTGAAAGTTTCATGAAAATCGATCGAGCCGTTCTCGAGAAATCGCGCGTACAAAATCGGTAAGAAAAAAAAACAATAATAATAAAAATAGTGGAAAAGAAACCTAAGAAAAACAATAAGGTCTTCCGCTGAAGACGGAAGACCTTAATAATCATCATCATCATACAAAAACTACTTGTTTTATCATACCGTAATAAGCTTTATTCTGTACTCATGCATATAATTATGGAAATGTTACAGTTTATGAGTTGTTCTTTACCAGGTAAATCTATGATAGGCAGCCTACATGAAATCCAAAATAAATTCAATTCTATAATTTCATGAATAAATATTAATACAAATAAAGAACATCAAATAGATACTGTATTACTGCACATAGTTGAGAGTTAAATTAAAAAAAAATCCCTTGAAAATCACTGTCAGCCAAGGCTTTTAACTACATGTAATATTTATCATAATTATTTTAATTAATGTTTCATGCAAACACAAACAATGTTAAAAAATGGTCGAACAAATTTGACTGTTGTTAAGTTCTATCGCACTGTCGAGCTAAATTTCATCTTTAAAAGGGCCACAGTCAATGAATATATGAAAATGATTGATATTGCCACGAACACTAACAACGCTCACCTTAAAATATTTTGCCATTCACAGAGAAAAAGATGTCCCAAAATCATGAAAAAAATTAAACTAAAGAATTACCTGTTTCAGACAAAACAAAGTTTGAAAAGGACAGCACGAAGTGACATGCAAAATACAAATAACAAATTATAAAGTGAGGCTGACACCCATTAAAGGACTGAAAGTGAGGCTGTCACTCATTAAAGGACTGACTATTATTCTCGCCGAGGTATAACTTGCTTGAAATCGAGTGATATACTACTGCTTGATTATTAGAAATGATTAGATCAATATATAGCATGGCAGTATCACTTCATCATGAACTACTCTACAACACAATGAAAATTTTATTGTACTAAAAATATTAAAATATAAGCATGCATTTTAATTGATTGCATACATACTGGGTATAGATAAATATATATACAAAACCATGTGTTGAGTCACAGGTGTTGGGCTTTGACAAACTACGCAAGGAACAAACAACGTCAGATAAAAAACGTCGAATATTACTGGCGTAACGTGAAAATGATCATTTAAAAGGATCTTAGAATCTTACAAAGGGATTAATGATAAAAAAAACGAACAAAAATAGTTTACACAATAATCAACATAATTTAAGACTTTTACTAATAACCAATTTTCCAATGGATATCCACTGTCGCCTAGAAGAAACATTCTAGAATCATGCATTGCTTTTGTTAAGTGAATACAAGATCTGACATTCTCCTATCCGTATGAGAAACATTGATGAGGTGGAATGTTCTCGGTTTACATTTACTTTATTTCCACAAGATGCATTTCGAATATGTACCATTAATAGCTCTTATCACCCCTCCAAAAATACCAAGTCCAAAATAAAATCAGCATCCCTGTTGAAAGGTCACATCCGCCATGAGCCCTATGTATGATCAGGAAGATGGGACATTCCAGAATTCTGTAGCTGTGTGCAATTAATTAGACGTCCAGTTTAAAGTTTAAATGTCATTTAAGTCTTCTTTCTCGCAACTTGAATGCGAGTCACAATCAGATACGTAGCATCGTTTTTGAAAGTTGGGGGAGGGGGGAGGCAGCCAGAGAAAAAAAAATTACTTACCTGAAAAAGTTGACAAGCAAAAAAAGGAAAGTTTCCCAAAGGTAGAACATCCTATTCCGAGGGGGGAGGGGGGGGGGTTGGTTGGTTACAAGCCAACTTTTTTCATTACCAACTTCTTTCTGTACCATTTTTTTAACCTACAACACTAATTTTTCCTTATATCACAAAAAAGGGGGGAACCAGCCATTGAATCAACATTTCCTACAGAATAAGTAATGTTGGAGAAAAAAGAGTTGGGCCAGCCTCCCCCCCCCCCTTTTGGCCCACCATGTTACTACTTGCCCGACAATGAAACAGTGCCTTCAGCAATATTGCTTTATAAACTAAGAACAGGTAAGGGACATGCTTAACTTTAATCATATACAATTTGATACACTAAGAATACTTATAATAGTTGACAATTTTATGCAACATTTACAGCAAAGTCATGAGTATAGGTTTAAGGTAGTCCGATCATCAGGTTTATAAAATTAGCAGTTAAGTAATCAAAAATACTCATAAAAATAACTCTAAATCCACAAAGTTATGTTTTAAGATTAAAGTTAATCATATTATGTAGGAAAAATATTTTTGCAGAAAAGGCGAATTGGGATATTAGCAATGCATTTTCTACGGTAATTGCAAATTGATTAACAAATATATTTTAGGTTAAAAGACGATAGGTATCCAGGCATCCAGAGAAATTGTCATGATTTTTATACTTATTTGGTATTTTTTGTCTTCTATTTTCGTCATGTTTTCTATTATACATAGTGTAAAAGGCCTTTGCTATCATTGCAAGACACCACAAATCACTTATTTCATATCATGCTAATTAGCATTGGTATCTAAGGCTAGATTCAAGAAAAATTTAGTTCTCTAAAACTGTATTATTTTTTTTCCTTTTATAGGGTACAAATATCAACTTTTATAAGACCTTTTCTAAGACTTCCAAAAACCTTGAATCATATAAAGATGAATAAAATGAAAATTGTTGCATGAAAAAATTCATTTTCAAGCTTTATTTTGATGCATTTCAAATTAAATATTAATTTTTGGAGTTATCCTTCCTGGCTGAGGATCGGATATCCTTAAGGACTTAAGAATATTTAATGCATGCAGCCCCTGAATTATCAATTTTGAAGAACAAAAATATTTGTATTTTCTATCCTTAAGACACACTGTTTTTCAGATACTTGAGTAATATCGATGACTTAAATTAACAAAATATCTCTGCATAAATTCTTCCACTTAACATACATTCTGAGAATATTGTTGACATTATAGTGTTCCCATTCCGGAAAGTGTTATCTACATGTAGTAACTGTTTACTGCCAAATCACTTACTTTCGTGGGAGTGTAATTTTCGTTGTTTTCAGGGCATGGGGAGACCCACGAATCTACCACCACCCAGAATTTAAAATTTCATATGCATTACTATACTTTACTTACTCCAACCGCGAAATATAGACCCCATAAGCCAATTCTATTTCCTCAAATCTCGAAAATTTGACTCCACGAAAATATGTGATTTTACAGAACCATAAACATTAAATGACAAATATTCCGTTAAAAATCCCGCAGCAGCGAAACGAAATTCAAACCTTACCTGATTATTTACTGATCAAGGTACTCACATATAAAGAAATATCAGATCAGTTTATTAATTCTCTAATCAAAAAAAGTTTTGAAAACCATGCAAGTAAAACAGATTGATAGACAGAGAGAAGGAACGAGGATAAAACCTATACATATAATCCCCTCTTGTTTTACTGATTGGTTACTAATTAGCAAGTTCTCTGTGAACGCTTTCGTATTCGTGGTCTATTTCTTGCAATGTGACTTGGACACTCTCATAGGTCTCCCTCACTCTTCTTTCTCGGTCTCTATAAAATGTTAAAGAATAATCTGCCTTCAGGAATCCACTGGGATATCTTTACGTATTACTTAGGAATATACATTGTATATACATTGTATATATTTATAGTATTTGAGAAAAAAGTTATAAGTACCTTCTTCGTTTTAGCAGCAAAATAAAAAGCAGGACTGCAAACATGATTAATAGAAGAACTCCAAGAACGGAAACAGCAATGACATAGGGTTTTGTTTGAGATGCATCTGTTGATAATGTGATCCCTGCATATACAGATTTATATTTCAATGAAGCATTTATTTATAATTCCATGTATATACTTCCTATATGTTTAAAGAGGTGTGGAGAAAAATCAGCCACGACCTTCAATGTATATACATTACACCCAGCCCATTGGACCCACATGTAACTTTAATATATGCACATTTTTTCATAATCCTTTAAAGATAGTGCGCATGATTGACATTAGTTTGATCGATATAAATATTTTTGTCTTAGTGAAAAACATATAAATATAAAAATTTGACAGTTTGTCTCTGATGAGTTTTCATTAAAGTGTTTAAATTTCAACAAGTGCTACATTTCTGTTTAAATTAACATTATTAAAAAATGTTTCTCTGATATTTTCGTAGCTTTTACAATGAAATAAGAAGTGTTTATCATCCTCTACCAATGCGTCTTTATATAGAACATAATAACGTTCTTAAGGCGGTTCGTTTCTATTTCGGCTTGTTTCTATTCGGAGCGGAATGATGCCAGATCTAATCTGAGCCATTATGGAGCGTTCTTGTTTTTTCATGTCCATCGCTATGTAATTTCCACATGTAATATACATTTGAATCCTATAGTTACATTTATAGTTTAAAACCAAGGCGGGCGATTAACGATTTATCCAAAGACATTAAAATCTGATTTTAATGAAGTAGACTAGTAAAATTATGTTTTATAATAATCATACTACAGGATTTAATATAAGTTATTTAATTCAAGAAAAAGCAGAAGTCGGCCAATTTGTCAACTGTTTTTAAGAATTGAAATACATGTATATCACAAAACAATCAAGTCTTATCTATATTGTAACTAGAGCATGCTGATGTCCAGTGCATTTAAGGATCTTTTGTTTTTTCGTTATCATATTGCATGGTAATATATAGAATTTTACCAAACCCTTAGGAATGTAACAATTCGTATATATTGTATAATTTTTTCATTTGCATAAAAATTAAAATGTAAAACATACGTTAAAACTCGGCAAAAATAAAGGACAATTTTCTGGATATAAGTATTTCATTTGCATATAATATCGAGAACAGTTTATTCCAAACAATTGCGATTGATTGCATATTTTAATTTGATGAAAATAAATTTTGAATTTTACCAACATAAAAACAAACTGAATTGTAAGTTTTTAAGGTCTTTCTTTATGTTCTAACTTCATTGTACTAAACTTACCACATATCTTTCCCGTGAATCCTTCCTCACATCCTTGAAGACATCCACCTTCAATGTCACAAAGTTTTCCTACACAACTTTTACTACAATACAGGTCACAGTTAATTCCATAACGTCCATCAGAGCACTTAGTACAGTTCCCAGATTTCTGATCGCATTCCTGACAGTTTTCTACGGGACAGGATGCATCACAGTAATCACCGTAAAACGAACTTTTACATCCATCTATACATTTTCCATTGTCTCCACATTCGTCTTTACAGTTTATATTACATTGACATGTCCTGCCTGACCAGCCCTCCCTACAGGAGGTACAGTAATCTGGGGCATTACAGGTCATACATTGTGGAGGACAAGAAGACTGACAGTAACTCCCATAAAATCCAGGTTTACATGAGAGACAGTCGTAAGATGAAGTACAGTTATAACAATTTTGAAGACAAGACCAACAATATCGTCCAAAATATCCAGGTGAACACTCGGTACAGTTGTAGTAAGCATAACAATGATCACAATTTGTTCTGCATTCTGTAAAACATCCTACCC
The DNA here is from genome assembly GCA_003671525.1 of Saccostrea glomerata. Lineage (NCBI taxonomy): Eukaryota > Metazoa > Mollusca > Bivalvia > Ostreida > Ostreidae > Saccostrea > Saccostrea glomerata. The sequence goes on along the minus strand of PRKT01000262.1, from coordinate 686,152 downwards.
CATACTTACTATTATTACAACCGTACGTACAAATCCCATCCATGCTACACAAATGATCAATGCAATTTCCATTACAATCCCCGCACAAATCTCCAGTAAAGGTAGGTTTGCATCGGGTACATTTCGCTTCATTCTCACAGGATAAACAGTTAGGTGAACAAGTCTGAAACTTCTTATCCTGGTCTAGATAGTAACCTTCATCACATGTCCTACACAAAGCTATTGAACCAGACCTAATACATTCTGTACAATATTTTTCGGAACATTCCATGCTGCAATTCAGACCTAACCATCGTGCTTTACAACCACCGATACATTCCCCATCCCTTCGACATATGTCTGATTTGCAATTTTTACTACAGAGCTGTGTGCAATTTTCACCATATCGCCCAGCAGTGCATTCATCACACCGACCATTAATTTTATTGCAAGTGTGATTCCCACCACATGTTTCCGGACATGATATTCCACACTGTTGACCATACAATCCATCAACACATGATGAACATGGATCATTTGAATCACAAGTGGAACACTAACTACTGCAAGGTGTTTTGCATTCCAAACCCATAAATCCGTCTTTACATCCATCTGATCAAAATCCAAAAGTTTTTATACATTCAACATTCTTACAATGTTCTGGACAATAGTCATTGCAATTGGATCCATAGAAACAACTATATAGTTTTAATAGCTATCGAAATGGTTTTTTTAGATGATCGTTAACAATACAGCAAGTATGTATTGTTTATCATAGTACATGGTACTGTGTTATTCTGCACACAAGACATTTAATATACATGTATATCATTTATGGTAATCGAGACTTTGACTCTGCCCGTTGTCAGTTCATTTACAAACACGAAATTCTTAATTGGCTGTACGGATTTCAGTTTTTTTAATTAGTACTTTTCATACATATTTACTTGAGATCTATTTTCATTTTTTAAAGACTGTACCATCTTATCTTATCAAGTTCTACTTCTTAAAAATTTTCAAAGAATGATTGTAAAACTTGGTATGCCCATAGTGGACTTTTACGAGAAGCACCACTCTGACTTTTACAGTTTACTTTTTACTTGGACATTTAATCCTGTATCATTATCCTTAAAGAGTTTCCGTACACCGTCCTAGTGTAAAAGTAGGCTGTCAACTGTCAAAGTCAGCGCTCCTCGTAAAAGTCCAATATGGGTATACATAGGGGTATGCGATTTTCCAAATATTGGATACAATTTTAGACAAGCAAATTCAAAGAATTGTGGTCCCCCGCCTTCGACGTCTAGGGGTTTGGGATACCATTATTTATGGCATATATATATATATATATATATATATATATATATATATATATATATATATATATATATATATATATATATATATATATATATATATATATATATATATAAAAAGCACTAAAAAACCAACAACACTGTATATCCTAAATGTCGGATCTATCAAGTAGATACAAGGTCACGGATGGAAATTTATATAAAGCACTAAAAATGACCAACGACACGAACAATAAAAATTGTCAAATTTTCGGGACGCCCTGTCCCTTCCTCAGGACAAAGAAAAAAGTTAAAAAGTCATAAGAACAAAGGAAAAATAGAAACAAAAACAACTAGCACTACTACTAAGCTACTGAACACTAGATATTTACATACTTAATAAATTACATGTTGAATTCGAAATTTTTAAAAAACAACAATAAAGAAAGAAATCCGGACCGCTATGAAATGCGTCCGGTCTATCGGGTATACTCGGGTGAAGTGCGATTTACATAATTGAACGAATTAATTATGCTAATTAGTTACGACAATCAGTAAATCGTACATTGTTTCATTCTCTCAGATACTAATATATATGTTCGTTCAAAGCAGATAATTTCAATAAAGAAGTTAATTCTAAATATAATTACACAGTTTCTAGTGATTTGCTGAATTTCATTTTGTTATAAATAAGATATATTCAATATGTAAACAAAAACAAGGCACGACTCCTGTTTACATTTTCAGGAACTTTAAGTTATGTATATCGTTTGTTAATCAATAAATGATACTCAATTTTTGCTGATCATTTGATGATGCCTTAGTTAGGAATCGTCAGCATTAAAATCGGTTTTAAAAATTCAGTTGAAACTGTGTCCGGCATGTCCCTTTAAAGAAGGTGTACATCAAAATTAATGTTCAATACTTGTAGGATAAATGTAACGTACGAGTATAATTATAAACGTTCCATTTGTTACATTTATATTTTAATATTTACATTTCCCATTGTCTTGATTACCATTAAGGAAATTGCTTTATATCCCTATAAAGCTTTATATCCCTATAAAGCGATTTGCTCAGCACGTGACAGAACTACTTGCTTTTTTCATTGCCTGTTGCTAAGTAATAAATATGACAATTCTGAGAAATCTTTTCATTTCATTTTTTTAATTTATTGAATCAAGGATCAGGTAAAAATGTAAATAAAAGGAATAACTGTCTGGATTTTTTTGTTTTATGATGATAATCAAATAATTTGCTCGCATGAAATTTTACACATAAACACTGATCAAACCATTCGAGTAACATGTACTAAGTATATTCGATCTTTAAGGACAGACGAGACGTTCCATAATAATAGATAATCGTTTGGTCTGATAAGCACTCATATTTTGTTACAATAAATTAATACATATTTTAAAAAAAATCATATATATATAAAAGTTAGAAATAGAGTAAAATAAACTCGATTTCTAACTTTTCTGTAGATTGCTAAATAATCTAAATCAACTAATATTAACCAGGGTTGTTCAAAGATAATGTCAAAATTGCTATAAAATTAATAATCGTAAAATTACAGAAAACTTTAAATGCTTAAACATGTACCTCTATCAATTTTGACTTTTGCCCGCGAAAATTTCATTCAGACATGCGAATTAAATAAAAAAAAATTAATTTAACTTTTAAAAAAAAGTTTGTTTACCTGAAATGTAACGAAATCTCTTGATTGTTCATAGTCAAATCCAAAACTAGTTAATTTCTACTGGTTATAACACATGCGGGAGCAACCCTTCTTTTCTTGCTTGGCCATAATAGTGATTTTTGCCGACTTTTCTTGTAGGGGGCAAAAATACGAAGAAAAAAAACCCTAGATTTCGGAATTTTGTATATTATGTAGATTTATGAATCAATATAATGAACTTATTTACAAACGGCATATTTATTAATATTAATCGAACATGTAAGTAAATTGTTTGCGCGAAGGAAACGAACGGTGTTAAAGTTATCTAATAACCTCCCGGACGCTACAATGTTTGTTTCCCATCAGTCGCATGCATCTTCTCGGGCATTTCCGTCAGAGATCGGAATGACAATCTCGTAGTGATTAAGACCATCGGGTGTTAAAAAATGTATACAAAATAAAATTCATATTTTTACACTATTGGAGAGGCGGAGTAAAATGTCCCTTCTGAAGCTTATTTTAGGCATTTTTTTTATATTCAATGTTCAAAGTTAAATTCCCTATTCCACAGATAGGAGGTTTCTGCATATTTATTTCCAAGTTTGTGAAAAGGGGAGTTGTCATGAACGCTCAGCTACGTAACCTTTCCGCTTGTCGAAAAAGCCCGATAGGCGGCAATTTTGTCTCAAATTTCCATTTCAGTAGCGTAGACTCCTGTAGCTCATTTCATCATTATGCCCCCGTAATCGAAAATTCGGGGGTATGAGGTTTTTGCCCTGTTCGTTCATCTGTCTGTTTATCTGTTTGTCCGCAAAACTTTACACTTGTCCATAACTTTTTAGTGGTGGGTCTAAAGCTTTTATAAATATATTCTTTGTGACAAAACCTTTCTTTTGGTACCGCTTAATGTGTTCTTGAACTTAGAGTTTGACTCACTTTTACCAAAAACTTTCGACTTTCAACCAAAGTCATTTCTTTTGAATAGTTGGAGCTAATGTTTTTATACTTCACATGAGTTTTCATTGTGCCAAGAACTTTCATTTGGTTTTAAAATAAGGCTGCATTTTGTATCCGGAATTTGTTGTAATTATCAGTTTTTCATTTCAGACATTTTTTAGTTTTCGTTTCCGACATTTTTTTAATTTCATTTCCGACATTTTCCAGAGAGTACTTTTAGTCACATCGTCGGAAACCCACGGTCGGTCTCGCTTCTCTTACCTCGGGGTAAGAGAAGCGAGACCGACCGTGGGTTTCCGACGATGTTTTAGTCACAGATTTGAAGACTTTACCTCTGAAAAATAGGAATAAATCATAAATCCTTGAAATCCACCTTCCGAGTTTTGTAAATCTATCAATGACTTGGACAGAAGTTTGGTGGGGTCCCTGACATGTAAGGTAGGACAAAACACACGTGGATTCTATTTTAATCAATGTCTTTAAAAATACCGGAAAAAAAAAGAATAATATTACTATATTGACAACAATGAATGATTCCTGTAAGAAAAATAATAAGTTTTGGCATGTTTGCGTCATATTTTGTGAAAAAATCAGAGAATCCTATATATTGGTCACTTGGAGGCTTAAATTTTGAAATGTGTTTATCTAAGTGCAACAAGATGTAACAGTCTGATATAAAATGCAGTGTAACTTTGTTCCATAAATAGTAAAGGGCTGATATTTGGACACATATATAAGGAGTCTTTATGTACTACAAAGGTCAAAGTCATATCAAGAGGTCAAAGGTCAAATAATGTGACGTCATCTACTGAATCTTTTAGTTTTTTGTCATTGAATTTTTTTTTAATCGCCAAAATATCTGAAACCACGGGTTCAATTTTCTTTATTTTTACACATATTATTCTAGGGCCCATTTGAATCAATGTTAGCCTAGTACCCGAGGCCTTCCGATTGAATCATACTGTTGATTTTTTGTAAAAATTGAATCATTACATTTCTCTTAAGAAAACTTAAACTGTCGGATATTTACAACTGAATTTTCATTTCCGACGCTATGTATGTTCTATTTTTACTTAATGTTTCACTCAAATTTTCCAGTATAAATTTGACTTACTGAATTAAAGTAACAAAACGTTATCTTTATTAAAAGTATTACACAAATTTGTAATTGATCAATTGATAATTCTGAAATGAGGCCCATTCTCAAGTCGAATGTCTGATTTCACAATTTTCTTACAGGGGTCTGATTGGCCATATTTCAGATTATGTGGGCAAAAATTGTGTGGTTCAATTTCTTTTATGTCATATATAATGAGAGATTTTGCATCCTAGAACAAAATATCAAAGTTTCAGAAAAATTGAATTTGAGGAAAAATTTGGCCTATCTATTGTGTCCTACCGTAATTTACATGTAAAGCACATTAATTTTTTCAAATGTGGTGAAAAAGCTTTATTTTCAATGACCTCTCTTACCTACACGTAGGCTTAGTGCTACAAGCATCTATTAGATGGATATATATATATATATATATATATATCAGAAGTCCATGAATTCACAGTGGTCGGTATAGTTGTATAGTAAAAATAATTAAAAAGAAAACACGAAGACAACAAAGTAAAGCATTAGCGCTTTCATTTAAAAATCTTCAGATGCTTTACAATCAAGTTTTTTAACTGTCACATAGTAACGCCTTCTATGACGTCATAATTAGCGGAACGTAATATAGTCTCTATGACGTAATTCTCCCAGCAGTTATTACGGGAAAGTCAAACAATGCTATTTAGCTTTGGTTTTAAAGTAGTAATAAAGTGTTTTTCTTTTTCTCTTCGTTGGATTTGGTTTCCGGACATCTTATAACGTTTTCCCGTTCTATAAGATGTCCGGAAAAGGTCTAAATTTGCAACCCTTCACCGGCAAAGGTGACGTCTCGATATCAGTGAAATATTCTGGAGAGGGACGTTAAACAGTATACAAACAATCAATCTACCTATTGATGTATCTTATTTGCATTTACATTGTATCGAAAGTTTAAATTCTGGTTTAAATTATTGTAGTCTGAAAATTTTATATTAAGAGCTGCTGTAATTGGTCTAATTGTATACGTGAAAATGATAAACAAAATTATCAAAGTTGGACAAAATTTATCAAGGAGGAATTACGTTGTTTTGTACTTGGATATACTTGTATGTGGAACGACCGTAAAAGACTTAATGGCCACTTTATACAAACCTTATATATATAGCATAATTTAGGCCATCTTTAAATAAGAGGCTTTTTATTTGCCCTCTCCCTATTCAGAATATGTCAACATAAGGGACTCCGACCTTCAGCCAGGAAGGACAAGTCTTTCATTTATAATTCAATTCCAAAAGTCTTTAAAGCCGCTTAACCCGAAACAGGCACATATTATCTTAAACCGTTATATATATAAAAATAACTTATAAGATTGATTTAATAGTTTATTACAACAATCCTTACATGGAAAACGCAGATCAAAAACCTTACCGACAAACAGTAGTTCCTGACGGAAGTTAAGATCTGTTCTGAAGTCAATTTTGAAAAAAAAAAAGTTTATCGGATATATCTAATAATAAAGATAATTCAAACCCGAGTATTTTTTTTCTCTATTATTAGAAGTCTTGGTCATAATACATCTTTTCAAAATAAATTGAATATAATCCATAGTAATTTATATATTAATATGCATATTTAAAGAATAAAGGAAAATCAGATATTTTAAATGATTTTTTTAAAGGAGCTAAAATATTGTCCGTGTACAGGTAATTTATATGTACTTTGTTGTGAAAAAATGCTCGGGTGTGTTCTTCATGAGATAAACATGTAAGCGATAAATTTAATTTTTTGAAGGTGATTTCACGCGATATCAACAATGATCAACATAGGATTATTTTTTGTGTGACCTAACAAAAATTATTTTGAATTTTAATATCTTTTAAAAGAAAAGGACTTTGTGGATATAATTTGACAAAAGTTGAAAAAATTTATGGACAATTATTTTTCAAGAAGAAAATCGAATATATATTATTAACGATTAGAATCGGACAAAGCGGCTTTAAATGAAGCTTGAAAATTAAATATTTTCATGCAACAATTTTCATTATATGCCTCTCAATGTGCTTCAAGGTTCTTTGCAAAGCTCCATAAATCACTTCTAATTTCATATCATGTTAATAAACATTGGTATCTAAAAATGCTTTTTCGGGATAAAAATTTCTACTTTTAATTAGACCTTTCTGAGAAGTTCAAAGAACCTTCCGCCCTATTAATAGATCAGGCGGCCGCCAAATAAAATATGTTTCTACTTGACACCTACCAGCTTCCATAATAATCCACATGCATTTTGCAATTCAAAAAATAATACTCACAAGCAACAGTGTCCAACATCACACATAGAACTAGACAAAACGGAGTCCATTTAATTGACATCACGACTTGATTATATTTATATCAATAACAAGTGAGACTTAAGGTGTGATTTGTATGAAAAAGACACTTAATTTAATCATTTTCTTCCTGGTTTCTTTTTCTAAAACAGTAGAAATTATATACAAGGGTAATATACATGAAGCCATAGTTAAAAAAAATGCTTCAGTCATGGTGTTTTCGTCATTCACTTCTGGAATTTTTTTTATTGTTTTAATTGAGAATGAAGTTCACGGTAATAGGTGCATTGACTCTTTACATGTTTTAGTCCGGCTTGGTTATCTTGAATAAAAATTATGTTTTCTCTACTTGGAATACATTGTACGTCATTTATTTTTTTTTTTATATTGATTTGTCTCTTTCATTAATAAAATCTGACAAGGTTTAATTAACACATCAATTTTCATTACAGTACTATGAAAATTAACTTTATGTACATGAACCTTACACTCTCACAATTAGATACAGTAGGCTTACTGTTTTTCAGTGAAATTGTGTCACCTCAAACAAATGTCGCTTTATCCCTGAATAAGTCCGCTGTAGTTATCGCACATTGCTTGGAAAATCTTGATAAATCTTTACAGTTAAAACTAAATCTTACTGTAACGATTGTATTGATTGATTGTATATTGTTTAACGGCCCTCTGGAGAACTTTTCATTCATTTGGAGACACCACCACTTGCCGGTGGAGAGCTACAAATTTTGTCCTATACTCGGCACTTAGGGCCATTAAGCAGGGAGGGATTTTTTTTTGCCAGCACCTACTGCGACATAGGACCCCGGTTTTTATGGTATCATGACTATCATCCGTTTCATCCGAAGGACCAGTCTCCACGGCTCACAGTGGAATTCGAACCCGCGACGGAAGGGTAATTAAAGTCCTTAATTCGCGAATCTAGAGCAGGCGCTTTAACCAATGCGCCACGCAGGCGACTAGACAGATGTTCACAAAACGCCGCTTTTCCACATAGTGCTCCACTCTCTATAAGCTACAATTATAAATAATGTAAAATCTTTGTAGTATATACTTTTCCAGCCTATTTTCAGAGTTTTTTGGGAAATAAAAAAACACAAAATAAAAGGAGAAGGGAGAAAACCTTGAAGACATTTACTTCATTAGTTTGATTGATTGATTGTATATTGTTTAACGTCCCTCTCGAGAATTTATCACTCATATGGAGACGCCACCACTTGCCAGTGGAGGGCTACAAATTTTGTCCTTTGCTCGGCACTCAGGGCCTTTGAGCAGTGAGGGATCTTTTTTGTGCCAGCACCTAATGCGACACGGGGCCTCGGTTTATACGGTCTCATCCGAAGGACTCTACGTCCCGTAGTGGGATTCGAACCCGCGACGTAAGGATTGACTCCTTACTTCGCGACTCTAGAGCAGACGCTCTAACCACTGGGCCACGCGGGCGACGCACATAGTTGAGAGTTAAATTAAAAGTTTTAATCCCTCGAAAATCACTGTCAGCCAAGGCTTTTTACTACATGTTATATATATCATAATTATTTTACTTAATGTTTCATGCAAACACAAACAATGTTAAAAAATGGTCGAACAAAGTTGACTGTTGTTAAGTTCTATCGCGCTGTCGAGCTTAATTTCATCTTTAAAAGGGCCACAGTCAATGAATATATGAAAATGATTGATATAGCCACGAACACTAACAACGCTCACCTTAAAATATTTTGCCATTCACAGAGAAAAAGATGTCCCAAAATCATGAAAAAAATTAAATTAAAGAATTACCTGTTTCAGACAAAACAAAGTTTGAAAAGGTCAGCACGAAGTGACATGCAAAATACAAATAACAAATTATAAAGTGAGGCTGACACCCATTAAAGGACTGAAAGTAAGGCTATCACTCATTAAAGGACTGACTATTATTCTCGCCGAGGTATAACTTGCTTGAAATCGAGTGATATACTACTGCTTGATTATTAGAAATTATTAGATCAATATATAGCATGGCAGTATCACTTCATCATGAACTACTCTACAACACAATGAAAATTTTATGTACTAAAAATATTAAAATATAAGCATGCATTTTAATTGATTGCATACATACTGGGTATAGATAAATATATATACAAAACCATGTGTTGAGTCACAGGTGTTGGGCTTTGACAAACTACGCAAGGAACAAACAACGTCAGATAAAAAACGTCGAATATTACTGGCGTAACGTGAAAATGATCATTTAAAAGGATCTTAGAATCTTACAAAGGGATTAATGATAAAAAAAACGAACAAAAATAGTTTACACAATAATCAACATAATTTAAGACTTTTACTAATAACCAATTTTCCAATGGATATCCACTGTCGCCTAGAAGAAACATTCTAGAATCATGCATTGCTTTTGTTAAGTGAATACAAGATCTGACATTCTCCTATCCGTATGAGAAACATTGATGAGGTGGAATGTTCTCGGTTTAAATTTACTTTATTTCCACAAGATGCATTTCGAATATGTACCATTAATAGCTCTTATCACCCCTCCAAAAATACCAAGTCCAAAATAAAATCAGCATCCCTGTTGAAAGGTCACATCCGCCATGAGCCCTATGTATGATCAGGAAGATGGGACATTCCAGAACTCTGTAGCTGTGTGCAAATAATTAGACGTCCAGTTTAAGATTAAATGTCATTTAAGTCTTCTTTCTCGCAACTTGAATGCGAGTCACAATCAGATACGTAGCATCGTTTTTGAAAGTTGGGGGAGGGGGGAGGCAGCCAGAGAAAAAAAAATTACTTACCTGAAAAAGTTGACAAGCAAAAAAAGGAAAGTTTCCCAAAGGTAGAACATCCTATTCCGAGGGGGGAGGGGGGGGGGTTGGTTGGTTACAAGCCAACTTTTTTCATTACCAACTTCTTTCTGTACCATTTTTTTAACCTACAACACTAATTTTTCCTTATATCACAAAAAAGGGGGGAACCAGCCATTGAATCAACATTTCCTACAGAATAAGTAATGTTGGAGAAAAAAGAGTTGGGCCAGCCTCCCCCCCCCCCTTTTGGCCCACCATGTTACTACTTGCCCGACAATGAAACAGTGCCTTCAGCAATATTGCTTTATAAACTAAGAACAGGTAAGGGACATGCTTAACTTTAATCATATACAATTTGATACACTAAGAATACTTATAATAGTTGACAATTTTATGCAACATTTACAGCAAAGTCATGAGTATAGGTTTAAGGTAGTCCGATCATCAGGTTTATAAAATTAGCAGTTAAGTAATCAAAAATACTCATAAAAATAACTCTAAATCCACAAAGTTATGTTTTAAGATTAAAGTTAATCATATTATGTAGGAAAAATATTTTTGCAGAAAAGGCGAATTGGGATATTAGCAATGCATTTTCTACGGTAATTGCAAATTGATTAACAAATATATTTTAGGTTAAAAGACGATAGGTATCCAGGCATCCAGAGAAATTGTCATGATTTTTATACTTATTTGGTATTTTTTGTCTTCTATTTTCGTCATGTTTTCTATTATACATAGTGTAAAAGGCCTTTGCTATCATTGCAAGACACCACAAATCACTTATTTCATATCATGCTAATTAGCATTGGTATCTAAGGCTAGATTCAAGAAAAATTTAGTTCTCTAAAACTGTATTATTTTTTTTCCTTTTATAGGGTACAAATATCAACTTTTATAAGACTTTTTCTAAGACTTCCAAAAACCTTGAATCATATAAAGATGAATAAAATGAAAATTGTTGCATGAAAAAATTCATTTTCAAGCTTTATTTTGATGCATTTCAAATTAAATATTAATTTTTGGAGTTATCCTTCCTGGCTGAGGATCGGATATCCTTAAGGACTTAAGAATATTTAATGCATGCAGCCCCTGAATTATCAATTTTGAAGAACAAAAATATTTGTATTTTCTATCCTTAAGACACACTGTTTTTCAGATACTTGAGTAATATCGATGACTTAAATTAACAAAATATCTCTGCATAAATTCTTCCACTTAACATACATTCTGAGAATATTGTTAACATTATAGTGTTCCCATTCCGGAAAGTGTTATCTACATGTAGTAACTGTTTACTGCCAAATCACTTACTTTCGTGGGAGTGTAATTTTCGTTGTTTTCAGGGCATGGGGAGACCCACGAATCTACCACCACCCAGAATTTAAAATTTCATATGAATTACTATACTTTACTTACTCCAACCGCGAAATATAGACCCCATAAGCCAATTCTATTTCCTCAAATCTCGAAAATTTGACTCCACGAAAATATGTGATTTTACAGAACCATAAACATTAAATGACAAATATTCCGTTCAAAATCCCGCAGCAACGAAACGAAATTCAAACCTTACCTGATTATTTACTGATCAAGGTACTCACATATAAAGAAATATCAGATCAGTTTATTAATTCTCTAATCAAAAAAAGTTTTGAAAACCATGCAAGTAAAACAGATTGATAGACAGAGAGAAGGAACGAGGATAAAACCTATACATATAGTCCCCTCTTGTTTTACTGATTGGTTACTAATTAGCAAGTTCTCTGTGAACGCTTTCGTATTCGTGGTCTATTTCTTGCAATGTGACTTGGACACTCTCATAGGTCTCCCTCACTCTTCTTTCTCGGTCTCTATAAAATGTTAAAGAATAATCTGCCTTCAGGAATCCACTGGGATATCTTTACGTATTACTTAGGAATATACATTGTATATACATTGTATATATTTATAGTATTTGAGAAAAAAGTTATAAGTACCTTCTTCGTTTTAGCAGCAAAATAAAAAGCAGGACTGCAAACATGATTAATAGAAGAACTCCAAGAACGGAAACAGCAATGACATAGGGTTTTGTTTGAGATGCATCTGTTGATAATGTGATCCCTGCATATACAGATTTATATTTCAATGAAGCATTTATTTATAATTCCATGTATATACTTCCTATATGTTTAAAGAGGTGTGGAGAAAAATCAGCCACGACCTTCAATGTATATACATTACACCCAGCCCATTGGACCCACATGTAACTTTAATATATGCACATTTTTTCATAATCCTTTAAAGATAGTGCGCATGATTGACATTAGTTTGATCGATATAAATATTTTTGTCTTAGTGAAAAACATATAAATATAAAAATTTGACAGTTTGTCTCTGATGAGTTTTCATTAAAGTGTTTAAATTTCAACAAGTGCTACATTTCTGTTTAAATTTACATTATTAAAAAATGTTTCTCTGATATTTTCGTAGCTTTTACAATGAAATAAGAAGTGTTTATCATCCTCTACCAATGCGTCTTTATATAGAACATAATAACGTTCTATTCGGAGCGGAATGATGCCAGATCTAATCTGAGCCATTATGGAGCGTTCTTGTTTTTTCATGTCAATCGCTATGTAATTTCCACATGTAATATACATTTGAATCCTATAGTTACATTTATAGTTTAAAATCAAGTCGGGCGATTAACGATTTATCCAAAGACATTCAAATCTGATTTTATTGAAGTAGACTAGTAAAATTATCTTTTATAATAATCATACTACAGGATTTAATATAAGTTATTTAATTCAAGAAAAAGCAGAAGTCGGCCAATTTGTCAACTGTTTTTAAGAATTGAAATACATGTATATCACAAAACAATCAAGTCTTATCTATATTGTAACGAGAGCATGCTGATGTCCAGTGCATTTAAGGATCTTTTGTTTTCTCGTTATCATATTGCATGGTAATATATAGAATTTTACCAAACCCTTAGGAATGTAACAATTCGTATATATTGTATAATTTTTTCATTTGCATAAAAATTAAAATGTAAAACATACGTTAAAACTCGGCAAAAATAAAGGACAATTTTCTGGATATAAGTATTTCATTTGCA
>PRKT01000262.1:648529-667103 GCA_003671525.1 Saccostrea glomerata | reverse complement strand
AATTTTTTTTATTTTGCATTGATAATATGAGTCTTTCTTTGTTTGAATTAAAACATAAACATTGTTAAGAAATATGTCAGACTAAAATATGACCCAGTGATAAGTTATATCTGCTACCAGTGTCAAATTACTCTCATAGAATTAACAAAATTATTATTTTAAACGAGTTTTTGGAAATCCCTGTAACATCAAATAAAAAATTTACTGATGGAAATTAATAAGGGAACGCATAATTACTGTTACCTAATGTTTAGCATGTTTCATTTGTTCGAGGCTCTATGTAGCTGTTTTAAACAGAAAAAATGTTGAAGCTTACTTTAATTCAAAAAGAAAATTTGCTTTTGAAAATTGATTTCTATGATTTTCTTGGATGATTACGCCCATTTCACACTTCAACTGACGACAATTGTCAGTATACCCGTACTTTGAGAATCATGCCAGAGCATTCCTTTCTTGAAAATAAAAACAATGGCAGGCTATCGTATGCATTAATAGAGGTCAATCAATATGCCATACTGCTAGACAATTTAAAAGTGGGATTTCAGTCTCAGTCACGTTTCACTTCTGTATACGATGATCAAAGATGTCTGAAAGAAAATTCGCCATCATCTAAAAACATTTTTTGCATTAAAAGTTGCAAATCAGTTCAAACGAAGAAGGGGAATCCATTACAAAGTACTAGTATTTGTTTGCCATTAATACACTAAACTTAATATTTAGGCTAGATTCTGGCCTATACTTACTAGAAATTAGCAGGGATTTTCTTTGTTTGTTAAATGTACAGGTCTACATTAATTTTATTATTATTCCTTTGTAGAATGCAGTTCTGGTACATACGGATTTCTTTGTGACAAAATGTGCAATAACTGCCTCGAAAATCTGTGCGATGGAATCACTGGAGTTTGCACAAAAGGCTGCAAAATAAATAGGTATGGAGACATGTGTGATAAAGAGTGTCCTGCTAATTGTGAAAGTTTTTGTGACAGATATTTTGGATGTATGAATTGTCCTCCTGGATTTACTGGGGCTAGCTGCAAAAAATGTATGGACGGCACTTTTGGTAAAAACTGTAGTTTTACATGTGCAAATTGCCCTCTAGAATTTTGTGACAATATTGTAGGATGCCAACAATGTTCTAGTGGTTTCTATGGACCCAGTTGCGAAAAACCTTGTCCAGATAATTGTAGGAAAGGTCAATGTAACAAAACTTCCGGATTTTGTTCAGGTGGATGTAATGACGGTTATATGGGTCCGGAATGCAAAACATCTTGCAGTAGTAATTGTGCCACTTGTGATTCCAATTATTTATGTTCATCGTGTGTTGATGGAAGGTATGGTCCTCAATGTGAATTACAATGTTCACAAACATGTGCAGGCAGGAATAAAGTTTGCGATAAAAATAACGGGCGGTGTGATGAATGCATGACTGGAAGATATGGTGAAAATTGCACACAACTCTGCCGTCAAAATTGCATATCAGATATGTGTCAAAGGGACGGAGAATGTATCGGTGGATGTATTAAAGGGTGGGTAGGTCTGAATTGCAGCATGGAATGTTCCGAAAAGTATTGTTCAGAATGTATTGTGTCTGGTTCAGCAGTTTTGTGTAACAAATGTGACGAAGGCTACTATCTAGACCAGAATCAAAAGTGTAAGACTTGTCCACCTAATTGTTTAGCCTGTCAGAGTGAATCGAAATGTACTCAGTGCAAACCTACATTTACTGGAGATTTGTGTGAGGAATGTAGTAAACATTGTATTGATCATTTGTGTAACATGGATGTATGAAATATGACAGCTTTTGCCCCACCAACTGAAACGTTATGGGCAAATTTAAAGTTTTATCGAACAAACAGAAAATAGATAAACAGACTGACAGACGGACGGACAGAGCAAAAACCATATATCACCGAGTCTTCTATTACGATGGCATGGAATAGAAATCAATTAAGTTTTGAAAAGGTCAAATCCATAGGTGGTCCCAACCAACCCCTAAAGGGGAGGGAGGTATTATTTGAACAACCTTGAATCTACAATAACTAAGGATGTTTGAATATTTCTTTAGGTAACTGTGTTTTTCAGCGTTTAAATATGGACTTACAATGTGACCACCCAACCCTCCCAACCCAACCCGGCCATGAATTAAATCTAAATCTACACTAATCAAAGCATTTTGATCCGTGTTTTCTGTGTGTGAATGCGTGCGACCGGTAGGGGAGATGGGGTTAACTTGTATGTACCTTTAAGAACTCGGAAAGACTTGACTCCATGACTCCCCTACCGTTACACACACACACACACACCCTCACACACATAAAACATCCACACAGGTATAAGTTGGAAACTTGGAATTGGAACGTTATGTTAAAAAAGGTTAAGATGGAATTTGAGAATATTAACTTGGATATTGCTAAGATGCTTTCGTTTTACATATGAAAACGTATCTTAAGAAATACCTAAGATACGTCCTAAGAAATATCCTAAGACACGTCTTAAGACACATCTTAGGAAATTTTCATAAGCATGCCTGCAGGTTTATAAACAGTCGGATAGTTCATTTATTGACAGAACTGTTTAAATCATTTAGAAATACATTTAATTCAAAGTACTTGTTAACAATACATGTAGCATATTTTATCTTTGAGCTTTTCCGCAATTACTATAATAAAATTTGATTTTTTTGTTAGTTTCAGTAATCATCATTTGTTCTTCCAGAAAACATTGCCTACAATCTGCCTACAGTTTCACAGACTTCAACATATGCCGATAGAGATGCCAGTAATGCGGTCGATGAAGATGAGAGAACTTATTCAAGAACCAAGTCTGCTACATATTCCAGTTTTTTCTTGAAATTTTCAGAAGTCAGAAAATTAAAATACATCTATATCGACACATACGAACTCATGATCAGTAAGATTATAATTACAGAGTGAAAGGTGATAAGTATACAAGCATGGTTGTGGTGGGGTCAGCCTTTTATTCCTCTGAAAGTGAACATAATATAGAAAGGTTTTGTTTTATTTTTCTGCCTCAAGCTGTAGAGAAAGACATGCAGTCGCAAAGCATGGATTTACTGAATTGCGAAATGGCTATAGAATCGCGGAGTAATTAGTTCATGTTTGGATTGTGGTTTCTAATCCCACTGTAATGCGTAAAGACTGGTCCTTCGGATGAGCTTCCCCCCCTACAAAACGCCGACCCCCTTTGATCTGTGTTAAGTTGATATGAAAAGTCATAAGTGTTGAGCATTAGTTAAGCCACCACCCCCCTTACCAACCCCGAATTTCCATTACATTAAATTTTATAAATGTGCAGATTTGCAGAATTATCTGCTAAATATCCTTCCACCAAAAGAAATAGTCCCTCAAAAATCTTGATTCTTTGTAGATTTTTGAGCAGTTTTTTCATTGAATGTTAAAAAATTTACATTGTTAAATTTAAATATGTTATAAAAATTGAATTTTAATAAGTAGTTTTGAAGTAAAAGCTTCTGGGTGAACTTTTCTAAAAAGCTGACGAGTGACTTACCTTAAATATTAAGAAATGCCTACCTCGTTGACATTTATTAGATGTTGAACCGCTCCACTCCCCCTCACAGGCCTCACAGATGCCATTTAATGCAAATGGGCAGAGGATGTTCAAACAACAGTTACAGTGACAATCACAATCTCCATTGTCATTGCACTGCACTTAAAAATAAATACAAAATTGATCACAATATGAAAGCGATTTAAATTGTCTTTTTAATATTTTAAATACATGTATTGTATCCGTTTCTTTCACTGATTGCACCCCCCCCCTCCAAATCAATCCTACTCGACAGAGGACGTTCAAGTTCTTATATTGTTTTCCCTAAACGTGTAGCAGATATATATATATACCTGTATATCTTGAAAGCAGTGAAATAAAAACATCATTTATCAAGATATGTAAAGTTAGCTACTAGTAACTGGCTACTAGTAACTGGCTACGACAAATGGTAAAGTTAGCTACTAGTAGCTGGCTACGAGAAGTAAGTAAAGTTGGCTACTAGTAACTGGCTACTAGTAGCTGGCTACGACAAGTGGTAAAGTTAGCTACTAGTAGCTGGTTACGAGAAGTAAGTAAAGTTGGCTACTAGTACCAGTAACTGACTTGAACATTCTAGTACCTTTTGTATTAAATTATGCTAATTTGGGAGAAATGATCTGGCACTAAAGTTACCAAGATATCGTTAGTAATAAACTCAGCTACTAGTACCTTTTGTTTCAAATTATGCAATTTTGGGAGACAAATCTTGATATTATAGAAGAAGCTGGATATTTAAACCGCTGATATCCACTGATATTGTTGATAAAAACAATTTCTGAGCTTTTCCACATGATCTGGCACTTAATTTACCAAGATATCGTTATTAATAAACTCAGCTACTAGTACCTTTTGTTTCAAATTATGCAATTTTGGGAGACAAATGTTGATATTCCGGAAGTAGCTGGATATGTAAACCGAAGATATCCACTGATATTGTTGATAAAACCAATCTCTGAGCTTTTCCGCATGATCTGGCACTAAAGTTACCAAGAAATCGTTATCAATAAACCCAGCTACTAGTACCTTTTTTTTTTTTAAATTGTGCAATTTTAGGAGACAAATCTTGATATTATAGAAGTAGCTGCATTTTTATACCGCTGTTATCCACTGATATTGCTGATAAATACAATCTCTGAGCTTTTCCACATGTTCTGGCATTGAAGTTACCAATATACCGTTATTAATAAACTCAGCTACTAGTACCTTTTGTTTAAAATTATGCAATTTTTGGTGACAAATGTTGATATTTTTGAAAAAGCTGGATTTTTCATCGCTGATATCCACTGATAATGTTGATAAATACAATCTCTGAGCTTTTCCACATGATCTGGCATTAAAGTTACCAAGATATCGATAGTAATAAACTCCGCTACTATTACCTTTTCTTTGATAGTATGCAAACTTGGGATACAAATGTTGATATTCTTGAAGTAGCTGGATATTTACATCGCTGATATTAACTTATGTTGCTTATAAAGGGTCGGATCCCCTAGACTAAAATTGTAGAATCATTAAAGAATACATTTATACTGAAGTAATGTATGGATATGAAGATTTGATTGCTTATTCTTAATTATGTGTATAGAAGATTCTTTTCATATATTTATCAAACTGTAATGATGATTTTATGAGTTTGTACAAACTGGACCTCATATTTTTTTTTCATTTCACATGCTGAATACTATCATTTGGAAAAAGAAGTATTTCGGGGAAAAAAAAGAAAATTGGATCATCGGGGAATCGAACCCGATACCTCTCACACATAAAGCGAAATACATTTTTTTTCTCTTGTTGAAGCTAGTGACATACCACTTCACCACGGAACCGCTGTATATTATCGAAAATTATATGCAGATATGAAGTCGCATACATGTATATGTTCACGTTCGATATTGTCAAAATTTAACACAATGCATGGTGTCTAATTTAACCTTTATTAAACAGTTCTAATAGATGTATAAGAATATAAAGTCCGCCTAGAACCTGTTTTATACATAATAACTCTCCTCATGCCCCTGTGTTAAAAATAGCGACATTTAATACAATAAATACTAATAAAACAAACGGGGCGGGACACTATGAGAGGGGTGAGAGAGGTCCTAGGGAGTTTTGGTATAAAATTACATTGCAAAAGCTCAAAATCCTCTTGAAATATCGCCCGAAAAGGATAGTGTTTCACACAGACATAATGTATAACTTGACGACCTTGAACTTTGACCTTTTGACCTCTAAATTAGATAGGGGTCTTCCTTGGGCCACAAGGAGTTGTAATGTAAAATTTCATTGCAAAAGCTCAAAGGGTTCTCGGGATTTCGTGCGGAAAAGTGTTATAACAGACAGAATTTGCAAATTTGTGACCTTGACCTTTGACCTTTTGACCTTGAAATCAATAGGGGTCTTCTTTAGTCCATAGGGAGTTGCTATGCAAAATTTCATTGCAAAAGCTCAAAGGGTTCTCGAGATATCGTCTGGAATGGAAAGCGTTACAGGCAGAGAGAATGACGGACGGACGGACGGACGGACAAACAAACCCAAATTAATATCCCCCACGCTTCAAGCGGGGGACAACAAGGCAGATACCATTAACCTCGAGCTTAAGGTTATGAAAACACCTTTGTTGGATCCCTTTTTGATGCAGTACGTCCAACAGATGTCAACTCGTGTTCGATTTGTTTATAATCTTAATTCAGTATAAACAGAATGGTGAAGCTTTGTCAATTTTTTGAAAGTGACGATTCTGTAAATGTTGATTTACAAAAGTTTTATTTATTTCATTTTCTTTTTCATCTGGCAATTGCTTGTAGTGTTTCCGGTATATAACAACTATTAAATATGATTTCATCTCATTTATCAAATATACGATGATCAGCTATAAATTATCTTAAACTGTTTGAAATTCAGTCAAAATGCCCATTCAAAGACAGAGAAACAGAACAAAAAAGAATGTTTCTGATACAAACAAATCAATTTTTATGATAACAATTAAAAGTTTAAAATAACATGTCAAAATTTTCATTTGAAACATTTATATTTATATCAATCTACAAATTACAATTAATCAATCACATCATAAGACTTGACATTGTCATTATAAGGGCACTTCCGGGGCAGATGCTTGTATTCCACAGTTTCCATGTAAATATCGCCACTGACAAATCCTCATTAATTTTGAGTCATTCAATATACTAGTAATTTGAAATTGCGTCGCAATTATTTAGGGCGCGCTTGATTTGTCTACACCTTACTACACCCGGTGTAGACGATAATCAAGCGAAATTGGGTGAAGTGTGGCAAATTAAACATGGACGTCAAACTTTCAACAAACTGAGGGGGGGGGGCCTATTTGCAGACGATTTTTTAAATAAAATATTAGTTGCGATTGTGAATATGCTTTCAAAATTCCTTTAAAAACAAAACATTTTACATAATGCAAAGATTTTTTTATTGAAAATTTTCCTAGCTGTCCATAATTACCCCTATAACCAAAAATCTAGCTATAATCAAATATATCTAGAGACTTTAACACCCAAACTTGCAAAATTTGCTTATTTTTTTATTTTACAAATTATGAAGTATTTTATTTTCCATAAAATGCACAAAACATTGTCCACTTTATTACTAAAAACAATTCATCACAATGAACCTATAAAATAATTGACAGTTAACTCAAATACAGGGAAAGAAATTCTGCAGTTTTACCGTTTCGTCATTTGTCAGCCATATTGAATTTTCGGTGTAATTACCTACACATGCCCTGCACATGGTTTAGAAGGTGTACACCAAAAGTGTAAGCTTTTGCACTTGATTATGAAAAAGTGTACACCGGGTGTAAGGTGTAGACAAATCAAGCGCGCCCTTAGTTTGCCCCGAAAAATGTACACGTAGTTGAAACATAGAAAATAGTAGACGCTTAATTTAATGGATAATACCATCAATCTTGTAGAAATTTCTTATTTACTGTATCAGTAGATGTCATCTCTCTAAATACCAGCTAATAAGGGTTGGGTGCAGTTAAATACTATCTAAAACCAAGGCGGATCCAGCGCGTCGGGCGTATGTCCCCGTTTGAATTTTTGGTATAAAAAATCTATCTGTCCATTATCCTTAAATCAAGGGAAAAAACTCTTATTTGTAAAAATTTATCAGCTTCCGGGGGCTTCACCCCTGAACTCCAACTAGGCATTTGCCCTAGACCCATAGGGGTCTTCGGTGCACCACTCCCAGGATCACCTGCCTTCTACCCTCCTTACAAAGTTCCTGGATTTGCCACTGATTTTAAACTATACACAACTTATACTTTTATTGCCTTTCCTCGGTTCATTTAATAAAGAGAAGAAAAATTACTTCTCATGGATCGTGGGATACATGGACATTCCAAAGTTCTCAGAAGTCTCCGAAAAATCCATTCTCTACCATCAGGTCATACATTTGAGAGAGGAACAAGTGACAACTCTGCATGGGAGATTGCGAAAAATTGGAAATACCCGAAAGTATGACGTCAAATAAAAAATCCTTGACCTAGGACGCATACGATAGTTTTTCTGGCATAGAAACTGCATAAAATCGTTTTTTGTATTTTTTTCAAGTAAAATGTTGCTTTGTTTAAACCCCTGTTGCTATGCACCGTAAAGTATTATTTTCAACCCGAATTTGCTTTGTTCGTACACGTTGTCTATGGAGCTCGATACGCAGTCGAGCGGCGATTAGCGCCTCCTGGATGCACTCACTATAAGTGTAGATATCAGGTATGTCAGAATCCAATTATAATTATTTTAATGATAATTACCTGACGGCGAAACTGTTAGGGCGAGCAAAGATACTTAGAACTATTGTTTTATTCAGATGGAGTTAGTCAAACTGCACATAGAATTTGGTGCGTCTAGTCTAGAGACGTCACCTAAAGCTGTATGTAAGTAGCATAACCAAAAAGAAGCCTGAATATTGCTAAAAGTAAATAAAGGTAGTTTTGTTAACTATTCATAATCAGTATGATGCTTAGAAGGTCTAGATTTACTGCGGAAAAAATCGTTTGGATCAATGCACAAAGTCCATATTTTCTATTCGGCCAGGCGTGCTTTACACCGCTCGCTATCAACTTTTGTATCACATTTGCATTATATAACACAAAAGTACTAGTCACTGGGATAATTACGAACGATATCTTGGAAACTTCATTGCAAACCATGTGGATCATCTAAGAGATTGTTTTTATCAGCATTAGCAGTTGATATCAGCGGTGTAAAAGTCAAGCTACTTGTATAATATCAAGATTTATCTCCGAAAATAGCAAAATAAAAAAAAAAGTTAATAGTAGCTGAGTTTATTAATTACGATAACTTGGTAACTTTAGTGCCAGATCATAAGGAAAAGCTCAGAGATTGTTTTCATCAACAATATCAGTGGATATCAGCGGTTTAAATATCCAGCTACTTCTATAATATCAACATTTGTTTCCCAAAATTGTATAATTTTAAACAAAAGGTACTAGTAGCTGAGTTTAAAAATGTTGATATTATAGAAGTAGCTAGATATTTAAACCGAAGTAGATTTTTACATCAAATTGCATAATTTGAAACAAAAGGTACTAGTAGCTGAGTTTATTCATAACGATTTCTTGGTAACTTTAGTGCCAGATCATGTGGAAAAGCTCAGAGATTGCTTTTATCAACAATATCAGTTGATCTCAGCGATGTTAATATCCAGCTACTTCTATTATATCAACATTTGTCTCCCAAAATTGCATAATTTTAAACAAAAGGTACTAGTAGCTGAATCTATTAATAACGATATCTTGGTAACTTTAGTCCCAGATCATGTAGAAAAGCTCAGAGATTGTTTTCATCAACAATATCAGTGGATATCAGCGGTTCAGATGTCTCCCGAAATTGCATAATTTTAAACAAACGTTACTTGTAGCTGAGTTAATTAATAACGATATCTTGGTAACTTTATTGCCCGATCATGTGGAAAAGCTCAGAGATTGTTTTATCAACAATATCAGTTGACATCAGCGGTGTAAAAATCCAGCTACTTTTATAATATCAAAATTGTCTCCCAAAATTGCATAATTTTAAACTAAAGGTACTAGTAGCTGAGTTTATTACTAACGATATCTTGGAAAATTCCATTTTTTGAAAAAAAGGTACTAGTAGCTGATTTTATTACTGACGATTTCTTGGTAACTTTAGTGCCAGTTCATGTGGAAAAGCTCAGAAATTGTTTTTATCAACAATATCAGTGGATATCAGCGGTTTAAATATCCAGCCCCATCTATAATATCAAGATTTGTCTCCCAAAATTAATTTAATTGAAACAAAAGTTACTAGTAGCTGAGTTTTTCTACTAACGATATCTTGGTAACTTTACTGACAGATCATGTGGAAAAGGTCAGAGATTGTTTTTATCAACAATATCAATTGATATCTTCGGTTTAAATATCCAGCTACTTCCGGAATACCAAGATTTGTCTCCGAAAATTGCATAATTTTAAACAAAAGGTACTAGTAGATGAGTTGATTACTAACGGATTCTTGGTAACCTTAGTGCCAGTTCATGTGGAAAAGCTCAGAGATTGATTTTATCAACAATATCAGAGGATATCAGCAGTGTGAAAATGCAGTTACTTTTATAATATTAAGATTTGTCTCCCAAAATTGCATAATTTTAAACAAAAGGTACTAGCAGCTGAGTTTATTACTAACGATATCTTGGTAACTTTAGTGCCAGTTTATGTGAAAAAGCTCAGAAACTGTTTTTATCAACAATATCAGTGGATATCAGCGGTTTAAGTATCCAGTCGACAGAGGACGTTGAAGTTCTTATATTATTTTCCCTAAACGTGTAGCAGATATATATATACCTGTATATCTTGAAAGCAGTGAAATAAAAACATCATTTATCACCGATATTTTTTTCTTTACAAAATCAATCTTTTTTTAATCTTAAAAATTAAAGAAAAAAGACCATTCCAACATGTTAAATTGTGGTATATATATAAGGGATAAATAACAAGATCGTGTTGAATAGTTTAGAGAAAACATTTTCTCCGATGGCCGGAGGAGGGGATGTTTTCTCTAAACTATTCAGCACTATCGAGTTATTTATCTTACTTAAAATATTCCCTACTTTTGACCCCAAAGAAACATTTCCAACTAGGCTGTTGTACAATAGGATGTAGCACATTTAAATATGCAACCGTGACACAAAACAATTATTTTATAGCCTAATCAAACACTCCTTTTATTCATGAACTAGTGAGCATGAAACTATATATGAAAGGGTTAATGTACGAGTACGCCCGAGGCCCATGATTACTTTTAAGGAATGAAGAGCTACGAATATATCAACCCGCGTAAAATCCGCCTTTTTTATGTTTTTGTATTGTTCGTTAATATAAAATAAAGAATATTTATATGATACACTGTAAATAGACTTTATATACTGGTAGTATTTATTTTTATATACTATAGAAAGAAAGGCGAAAAAACATGTTCTAAATTTATTCTAATCCAGTGTTTCTCAACAGCTTCGATAGCTCAGTGAAATGAGTGCCCGACTACAAAGCGTAGGATACCGGGTTGGATTTTTACCATAGGCAATAAAATTTTCAAAATGTGAAAAATCAACTCTAAAATTTTCTCAAACTCTTCTAAAAATGCTCTAAGTTCTTACCTCGGTAAAGGCACGGAAATTAAAAGAGAATAAGAACATTTGAAATTCCGTTTTCAATAAGTTCACAAATCTCCATTCCTGAAAAGTAAAAGAGCGCTAGAAAAAAAAAAACAAGAGGCCCATGGGCCTTATAGGTCACCTGAGCATTATGCAACAACTTTCCAGTTATTGAATTTGATTCATGTTTTAAGCCAGATGCTATGGCATTCACAATTTTGAAAGAAGCACCATTAATCATCATAACAATACACTTAGCAGTTGCTTAGCTTGGTTACTGAATACCCATATGCAGGGTAGGACTCGACTGGAATATGGAAATAGTATACTATTTGGGATAAACAAGAGCTTCGTGGAAAGGTTACAAAAATCCAGCAGCTAGACTAATCACAAAGAAAAGAAAAAGAGATCACTTTACTGCAGTCATGACAGGGACATACAGTGGAAAGAGGGTTGCTTACTTACCCATGGCACCTTGTTTTATCTCTGATGCTCTAGTACAATTTATATTGTTTTAAGCATGATCACTTATCTTTTTCATTGATTGCAAAGGAAGTCATGGAAGTGGGAATTTTTGATTTTGTAAAATGTAAAAGTTTTCTGGAGGTACACAAAGTGGTTGGCGGCGGTTCAGTTCGCTCTAAAATTTCTGTGCACATTTCAAACTTTACAATATGTCTTATGCTTAATATGCAAAATTTATCTATCCTGCAAAAAGCGTGTAAGAAAGCCATTGTCACTTCAATATTAAAAAAAGGGACAAAATATTGTGGCTAATCACAGACAAATGTCGCATTATTTCATGACAGGAAATAAAAAGATGTGCTTTGAGTTAAGAATTTTTTTCAACTTTATACACAACCATTCCCCACGATAAATTAAAGTCCAGGTTTTTCGATATTGGTGACAGCTGCTTTTTTTTAATAAAATGGGAACTCGTAAATTTACTTACCTCGTCATTGGTCATTTGCAAAATTATTATGTCAAAAAATATTTTGAATGTATTCACAAGTACTCTGAAGTTGACATCAAAAGATGCTTGAGTTTCTGATTGACAATATCTATGTCGTTTTTAGAGATGAGGTCTTCCAACAATGTATTGGAATTCCAAAGGATACCAATTGCGCCCCGTTCTTATCAGACCTATTTTTGTATTCACATGAAGCAGAATTTGTGAAAAATCTTATGCATGAAAAGAAGAAAACACTTGCTGTGACCTTTAACTCGACATTTAGATATATCGACGACGTATTGTCAATTATAACAATGGTAATTTCCATTCTTATTCCGATACGTTATATCCCGGTGAGCTTGAGATAAAAGATACCACAGAGTCTGACACATATATTTCTTACTTGGATATTATACTTGAAAAAGACGTTAATGGTAATCTGATAACCACGCTTTATGATAAACATGATAACGTTTCTATCGTCAACTTCCTTTACTTATGCAGCAATGTACCTTCATTACCTGCATTCGGAATTTACATATCTCAGTTGATTCGATACGCAAGAGCATGCTCTACGTATGAACAATTTTTAAAACGAGGTAAATTATTAATTGACAAACAAATAGATGAAACAAGAATATTCAGCATCATTTCGTAAGTTCTATGGTCGATGCAATTACCTTGTCAGCAAATACAATTTATCATTGAGTTAAATGCTGACTGCAGGCCGTTTGTCATACTCATTGTTAGTCCATTATTTATACACTGAATTGACGACGGATATTTCCGTTATTTCCCGATCATGACAAGGAGCACACGGCGGGTGTGACCGGTCGGCAGGGGATGCTCACTCCTCCTTGGCACCTGATCCCACCTCTGATGTTTTGGAGGTCTGTTTTTGCTCTGCTTCTATTTTATATTATTTTATGGACTTTTGATATTGAATACTGTTCGATATCTCCATATGTTTTATTCTAAAGTTTTGTGTAAGTTATCCCTTATTTTTTTATGAAGACCATCGCCGTTAACCAGTCCATGAATGACAAAAAGCAACCCAAGTACATTCTTGAACAATGGCTGTTCCTTCATTTATGCATAAAATGACATATATGTCTATAATACAATATTTAACATATTTAATTTAACTTCGAATTTGAAGTTATTATTTTCTCTACAATATTACAACTTATATATTTTATAAGCATTTCACACAAAAATTGATTAAAAATCTCATTTCATATAAAAGATATTTCAAAATTTCAAATTTGTTGGTGGGTTTGATTGACACATTCTTGCACTTTCACAAATTGATTTTATTCTTAATCCTTAGGAAAAGTGACAATGTTGTTGTGTATAAATGAAAAATATTAATATTGTAATCCAGAGAATTCAGAGTAGACAAGTTCGAAAGCAAAAAAAAAAACATAATATATTTTCAGTCCATGCAGTTGTGGTAAGCAGACTGTGACGATTGAACGCACCCGGTGAATCGTATCAACAATAACAGAGCTCGTGCCCTGTTTACAAAAACTGTGTACATAACACGAGTGTGCTCGATTTGCTAAACTCTGTACGCAACTCTTAGTTCGGAATGACGATACTTGTGAAGTTTTGCTTTCTAACATTTCAACTCTGAATAAAATTATTTTTCTTGATTGAAGTTTTCATATTTCTCATTAATACACAACAAGATTGCCACTTTTCCTACAGATTAAGAATAAGGTTAAAATTTGTGAAAGTACAAGGATGTGTCAATCAAACCCGCCAAAAAATTTGAAGTTTTAATAACTTTTAAATGAAATAAGATTTTTTATTAATTTTTGTGTGAAATGCTATTAAAATATATAAGTCGAAATAATAAAGAAAAAATATTGACTTCAAATCTGTGTCCAAGTACCTTTAAAGTTGCAGAAAGTATTTCATTGTTTAAAAACCCGGTATATCACACAGACTTGTCGCATATTTCATAAAGCGCGCTGGCCTTCATGCAAGTCTGTTTGATTTAAACAAAATTATTCTCACTAAACTTAAAACATTCCTTATATAAATATTTCACATGTTTGAAGTATACTCAATATTTGAAAATCTGGCTGCCCTATATCGTGCATATTACATGTCACTTTAGCGCGAGTTTCTTCGTGTATATAATTCTACGTTTGAGTATACACGAAAATATTTTTATGTCTACAAATGCTAGACAAGCTCAGTTTTTGCTAAATTTGCATAAATCAAATAAAACACTTTCATAGAAATGAATATGTTGTTTATTAAAATCACGGTATAAATGTAAACAATATAACGCACAAAAAGGGGATCAGACTCACACGCTCTGGTTGTAAGTTAAGTAAAATATTATAATGCCTGATTCCTCGAAAAAAGAGAACAATAAAGTAAAATATTTTAAAAAATAAGACAAACAAAACACTACAAGAAAAAGTTAGCAAAAAGATGGCACATCAAAACAAACTGGGCCACAAAATGTGATATGCATGTCACAACAGTGTAAGATGTGACAAGCAGATCTCATTCGTACCATCCTTTACACACGTATTTTCTATTTAAAGTGTAAGAAAGCTAAGTTTTACTTTGACTCACAAACATTGAAGTGCAACTTATTAGGGAAAATCAAAATTCACGCATGGCATTGAACAGAAACTAATGCAACAGCGGATTTAAATGTATTGTATCTCATCTTCAATCAAGGTGGGGAATTAAATGTATATGTATATATAAGCACTGAATCACTATTTTTATTCAGATATATATACTGCGACGATGTGTACAAATTGAAAAACGCGTTTAATGGTTTTCAAATGAAACATAACGACATAAAGAACAGTATTCAAGCTCAAAAGTTCATAAAACAATATAATATAGGAGCAGATACAGACCTCTAAAACATCAGAGGTGGGGTCAGGAGCCAAGGAGGAGTGAGCATCCCCTGCCGATCGGTCACACCCGCAGTGCTCATTGTCATGACTGGGAAATAATGGAAAAATCCGTTGTCAATTCAGGGTGTAAATAATTGACTAGGAATAACATGAAAAACGTCAGTCAGTACTTTTTTCATCAACTTGTTTGTAAATAATCTACCTTAAATTTATTTAAATTGTGCATAAGTACAGCATGCTCTTGTGTATCGAATCAATTGAGATATAAATACTCCGAATGCAGGTGATGAAGGTATATTGCTGCATAAGTAAGGGAAGTTGACGATAGAAAAGTTAAAGTCATCACGTTTATCATAGAGCGTGGTTGGTAGATTTCCATTAACGTCTTTTTCAAGTAAAATATCCAAATACGAAACAGTTCTTTTACTCTGTGGTATCTTTTATCTCAAGCTCACCGGGTGAGTGAAGTTACAAGGAAACTACAGAGACGCTAAAAAAAATGCAGCGATATAAGCATATTATAAGACAGCAAGAAAATCAAATATTTAGTAAATTTTTGGTGCTTCTAAACTTGTTAAATGAAAATGAAAGGTTTTTTAATTTAATTCTGAATTATTGGTGTGTAAATAATGTTAATATTTACCTTTTTAGCACGATCTTTCGGACAAGACAATTTTTATCCAGTTTCCTCCTGTACCGATGCCAGACTTAAAGATATTCCGCTAGAGCTACTGCAAGCATGCGCTAAAAAAGGGTTCTTCATCCACTGTCTCTCAAATGAATCCGATGCAATGGGGCTCAGTTGTTTTGACACCATTTGGATAGAAAAAGGTAAACAAGATCTAGAAGACATTGGCGATTATGGAATATAGTTATTCTGAAACTATAAGGGTAATATCAACAACAATCACTGCAATCGGTAATAAGAAAAAAAATTCTAATTACATGTATATATTTCTGTACACAGGATAAATGAATTAAAAAAGTTAATGCTATCAATCTACATAGTACTAATTGATGTTAAATGATACCTCCAGGAAAATGCCCTTACTACAACAGTTACCAGGGGAATCTGGACGAGAGGGATTGTAAAGGATCTGACTGTGCGACGATAACATACAAATCACTTCTGTCTGTCAACTGTAAGAATATTGACAATATAAACACATATACCTTTTATTTTTAAATTGATGTTTGTTTGTTTTAAAAACCAGATAAAGACTTTCAAATTTTAATTAATTTATTGATAAAGTTTAACTAGATATAGCATTTCGTGAATTGATATAATTTGTAAAAAAAAAATATATATTAAAAAAAATACGATGAACCTTGCACTGTATAGCGAAGAAACTTCAAGTTTTATCCACACATGCTTTTTTTCTTAATTTCACACGGAAGATAAAGGATGTTACCCAAAGGAATTAGCATCGACAGTTTCAATAACTACAGTGTCAAACAATACGACTACCGTCATGATCCAAACTACACAACGAAATGCAACAAAAGACAGAATGAATTCACCATCACAAGAAGCAGAATCAAACAGAAAAGAAATCATTAGGTAACTTTTATCATTCATTTGTAAAATGTTAGAGAACTCGAAATGTCCATTACAAAGAAATATTTATTAAATATGTTTTTTTTTCTTTTTCAGGTGTTCAAAAGAACCGTTTCTTTCACTGGCAGGCGTATCTATCACCATAAATATTTTTTGCTCTATCGTGATCATTGTTGCACTGGTAAAAAAGACCTGTTATCAACAAAGTAGAATGATCTGCAAAACTCGTAAGATGTCTTTCCATTTTTTTCTGAAAAGGAAAAAAAAAGTGATCCATCTTGAGTCCTTTTTGTTTTGTTTTTCAAGGCAATTTTTATTCACGTGTTTACTAGTACCTATATACATGTACATGATTTTAAAAACAAATTGAAGAATCGGTACAGTTTTTCGGTATATTAAAAAGTAAAACTCCAAGAAGATCACAACGTTTTTTACCGCAAGCGCTTTCGCTTTGTTCGTCTCTTCAGGCAGTTATACACATGTCCGGTAGATCAGGAAGAGCCAAACATGGAGAAAGTGCTTGCAATTAATGTGTTGTCTTATTAGATTTTACTTTTAAATATACATGTACATGTATACCCATTTCCTTGTTGCACACAACATCTGAAATTATTGTAATTGAATAAACCATTCAATGTCCACTCAAATTTCGAGACCATTTTACAAAATCAGTTTTGATTGAGACTTTTCAGTTCATCTCTTTCTTGTCCTAGACAAAGCTTCACTTTTGCGGTTACCCGAGTCATCTTATTGTCGCTATGTACTATGAATATGTTTTTGTCCGTCGTCGTGCATGTGTGTGTCGTTCATAAATTTTTACATTTTCACAAGGGAAGTATATACCCCCGGTGCTTTTCTAGGGTGATAAGGTTAAAATTAATAATCTACTATCTCAAGAAAGGAAAAAAATATGAAGGCTTCCTGACATAATATACACAAAGCTCATGCATTTTCTACGGACACGATGCAATTCTTCGAAATCATATGTCACTTTTGAATATATTTAATATATTAGAGAAGTGGTGTAAATCAGATATGGATTCTAAAAATACTCTCCATATGAGTGAAAAATTCTCGAGAGGGACGTTTAACAACTATCAATCAATGTCTTTTTGACACCATTGACAGCTGCATTTTAATCAAAAATGGAAATATTCAATTTACTTATCTTGTAATGGATCAATTGAATTGCAAAATTATAGTTTGTTAAAAAAACATTCTGAATGTGCACACAAGAAATGCAAAATTGATATTATAGAAAACCATTCTGATTGTAAACACAAGAACTTCAAAGATGATATAAAAAAAGTGCTTGAGTTTCTGATAAATCCTCCAATTATCTGTCGAAATGTTCATGCCTGTTCTAAGACTTATTTTTGAATTAAAGTATTTCAATTTTTTTACTTGTAGTGTACTTTAAAGTGCGTGGACGTCCAGCTAAAGGTAAGATTGTTTAAAAATTACTTTCAGTTCATAGTTGTACAGAAAGAAGACAATATGGAACGCCATAGCTGCATTATGTGGCTATCTCATGAGAAGAGGGTGCTTTATTATACTATGATGTGGATATTTTATATGAAGGTGGTTTTTTATGTTGTGCTGTGGTTAATTCATGTGAAGTTGCTTTTTTATGTAATGCTTTTCTCATAAATTATGTACAAAAAGTTAAAATACGCTTAAAAAGAGCGTTTTTTTTTTCAATGGGGTGATAATTGTCGGTACCTTATTAGGTTATTAGGTACGAAAAGAAAATGAAAATTCCGAAGCCTTATAACACATCCATAAAGCACCAATTGAAGATTTTTCCACTACATTATTTGAAATAAAAAAGTTATAGAACCAAGTATTCTAGAACACATCATTTTTCAACACCCATTGCCCTCTGAATTAAAACCATAGGCGTCTGAACCGGGGGCTGGGGGGGGGGGGGGGGGA